>LGRX02030159.1:0-43239 GCA_001247695.2 Cymbomonas tetramitiformis
AAACCCTAAACTAAGCCCATCTTGGGGCAACCTGAACCAACAACATCCCAACATGGAGGCAGGCTAATCCCAATCTCGCCAACTCTAGCCACGTCGAGAGTGCCCGGGAGAGCCGGTGCCACTGTTACAGCGCCCAGGAGAGCTGGTACCACTGTCTGACAAATCATGCGTAGAGCAAAATGAGAGAACTGAGGATGTGCCGATGTTGTTGTAGCCAGTTGCACCGGGTGCAACCAGTCTGGTCCGGTGTTGAATTGAAGAAGAAGGTTCATCCCCGGTCCCCCCGCCCCAGGCGGGTGGCACGTAGACCGGCGATGGCGGAGCACCACCCGGCGAGGGCGGCTCGGTAACAATCGGAGCTGCCTCGGGTGGCTGCGAGGGACCCGGGTGCCACGTCCACCCGGACCGGTATACCTCGTTTGGGTACCAGCCCTCCGAGCGCCAGTAGAGCGCCGGCGGGATGGCTGTGGGCGTCAGCACACCAGCATCACCGATCTCGTCGCCGGTGCGCCCTGCTGCAGCTGATGATGCTTGCGCGGAGCGGTCTCGCGAAGGCACGGCGGTTGAACAAACAACAGACATCAAGCAGACTGCGAGAGATGTGAGGACGGAGAATCCAAAACCCATCGGTGGTCTGCCGCATCCCAAGGTCCGCCGCGGTGGCGGAAGACACTCGTCGTCATCCTCGGAGTCGTCCGTTGCCACTGATACCGAGTCCACGGGCGCAACGGTCCCCATGTTGTGCATTGCGAGGGTCGGCCCCGGCCCCGTGAGGTCCAAGTCGACCGCGAACTTGCCCATGAAGCACATGTGCGGCTCGTGCGCGTGCAACGCGCTGACGGGGTACATCTCCTCGTCGGACACTACCGACTGCGGAGCGGAGGGCGGCGCTGGCGGCGGTGGTACGACCGGAGCGTCGTCATGGACCTTCGCATGGACCTTGAAGTTGTTGATGTTCGCAACACCACCAACCGCGCAAACCCCGAAGCGGGTGTCAGCGGGCTGGCGGCACTCCAGATACTCGTCGATGGTGTCGGGCACCCGCTCCTCGGCGACAGCGAAGGAGAAGGCGGAGACGGTGTCGTAGAGCTCCGGCTTGCCGTCCGCAATGTAGCAGACGGCGTCGAAGTGGGCGGCGTCGTTGTCGTCCATGGCGTTCTGGAACAGCGTGGCGAGTACGTCGTTCTCGCTGTCCGCAACGCTGAAACCGTGTGCGCCAACATGCCCGCGTGGCCCGCCGTTCGGGCAGTCCCGATGCCAATGCTTCTCCGCCGTAGCGGAGCATGTCGGGTGTCGGCACAGAGGAACGAACGTACCGGTGGGCTTGTGGAAAGCCACCCTCCCCGAAGACTTCCCACGGAAGGTCTGCGGGAAGTTGCCGTGCTCGGGAAGGGGCTTCGCTGCGAAGCGGACGCCGTCACCATGTCCACCGCGTCCGATGGCGTTCTTCTTGTCGTTGCGGGGCGTGAAGCCCTTCGTGTCGTCGATGCGGGTGTGAAGGGCCTTGATCTCTTTCTTCATGTCGAAGAGCTGGTCGCGGAGCTCGCTGAAGATGGACTTGAAGTCCTCGTCGCCGCTCTGTCCAGTCAGGGTGAGGGCGGAGAACGTGCGTGCAGCAGGCGGGACGAGCGAATCCGTCCCGTTTTGTGCGTAGCACTCACGGGTCCACTGCTGAATGGTGGCAAGCAGGGAAGATATCTTCCTGGGATTGGCCGGCCCGGGGCCGTGTCACGGAGGCCCGGGCCGAAGGCGGGCCGAAGGAAAAGTTGCGGATTGGCCGAGTCGCATTGAGGGGAAAATCGATAAATTTCCAAAATTTTATCGATTTTTGACAAATTGTCATACTTAAAATTAAAATTTTGCGCCTGCGGCGGGCAATTTTGGGTTCGGGCCGAGACGGGCCGAAATGTGGCCGAAGTAAATTCCCAATGCGGGCCGAGTCACCTCCGCGGAAGATATCTACCCTGGTGGCAAGGGATTCCGCCGCACGTTGGTCGTGCAACAGAAGCCGGTTGACGACCGGGGCGTAGAAAACCGGGTCGAGGGACTTGATGAATAAGAACTTGACCGACCTCCATGTCGTCGAGGGTGCTCTTCCGTCGAGCGGACCGGAGAGCGGCGTTGAAGGCGGCGATAGCCCGCGACGGGTCGAACTGGTTGATCTTGATGGCCAGAAGGTCTGCGGTGCCCTGGAAGGGTCCGCCGGAATCCAGAAGCATTCAGGCGATCTCCAGTAACACCCGCTTACCATCAAACGGGTGTGTCTCCGCCGAAGACTTCATGCAGTCTGCCGCGGGCGACACCGGAGCGACGATGAATTCCAGTGTCGAAAACAGAAGTTTGTTCGCCTCGGCGCGAACGGGCAGCGGGTCATCCTCCAGGTCGAACAGAGAGGAAAACGCGGACTCCTCAGTGACGAAAATGTCCCGTAATGCCAGTACCAGACGGGCGAAAACAGAGCTGACGTTCGATTCCGTACCATCAAAACGTCCATGTTTGTCGTCGTACACCTTCTTGATGACGAGCTTGGCGGCACGCTCGTCGAAGGATTCCTTCGCCAGACGTTTGACCGCGTCGAGGAACATCGCTCCCGCTGATTGGGCAGCCGGCGCAGCCGCAACCGTCGGAGTGGCCGGTGTGGTTGCATGCCTGGCTGCGGCATCGTCGAAAATGGTAACTAGTGAGCGGCGTGCGGCCGCAGTGTGTGATCTCGTAGAGGTACCCATGATGAAATGACTGTAGAGACAGGGTGAGGTAGATAATGCGAGGCGATGCTAACGGTGTGGGCGACGGCTCGCGAGTTGCGGCGGGTCGTCGAGGATAAATCGGGAAAACAGCAAATTGTACGCGGTCGTGTGGGACGAAAGGACGTGATCAATGTCGGACGGTGTGCTAGCGACCAGGAACTACAAAATCCAGCCCAACGATACTGCACGGAAAATAAGCTGCCGTACGCGCTACCCAATCATGTCCAATCAACCGCGCGTCCGTAACTGAGCCATACCGCCCGTACCGAAAACCTCTCTAATGCGGACCCCTCACCCCATCTCAAGCGTCGGTGTTTAGCCAATCATGGCCAAAGTCGCAGTGTAAAATTAAGCGTGCATGGTACCAAACCTGCTGAATATATCAGCTGGACTGTATATTCGGTGAGACAGATAATCAGAATAGATAATCGGGGAGAATACTCAGTTGCTTCCCGTTATATGTTCGGGGTCTAGGGTTCCGGGACCGGTGACAGTCATACACCCTAACTATAGGAATGACAGTCGGGGTGTCACTTCCAGCAAATTCTACAGTCTGGGCCCAGAGTTGAGAGTGAGATTCTTGGCGTGGCGTGGTGAGAGTCTCTGGAAAATCGGACGCCGGCGCAGCGCGAGCTGCGAGGGGCCGCGCCGTCGCGCCACTGCGCTGGCGTGGCGCCTGATTTTTTGGCTCGCGCCAAGCGCCGGCATGGCGCCTGACCCCCAGAGATCGCGTTGGCGCGTCCAATACGGCGCGCCGGCGCGTCCAAATGGCACCCTTCCCTACGTTTCTAGACGGGTTCAATACACGTGTTGAACACGTATTGGAGGCATATTGGAGGCATATTGAAGACGGTATGCTAATATCTGGACATTCCAATACACGTGTAACATATTGGCCAAACTATTGAACCGCGATCAGCCTGGACACAGCGAAAATGAGTATGCTAGCATGGGCACCCAAATGGTGTCAGACTCACCCACTAGCACTTGGTATCATCTAAGGAAGGGTCTAGCGTTATGGGGACAAGTTTTCACGGCATTTGGACGCGTATCGCAGAAGTCGGTTCTGGGGGGCTTTTTGAATTGGGGCCCCGATGTATTGAAATAAGGCAAAACGATTGGAGGGGTGTTCAATATGTCTGCAACCGCCTGCAACACACGTACTGAACATGTGTTGAACACATGTTGAAACATTCACGCATAAGGAATCGTTCAATACATGTGCAATATGTCTACAATCAGATGAATCATTCAACACGTTTGCAATATATGTGTTGAACACATATTGAAACATTCCCTCATGCAGAATATCTTTAGTACATGTGCAATATGTCTACAATCAGATGAATCATTCAACACGTTTGCAATATATGTGTTGAACACATATTGAAACATTCCGGTCTCATGCAGAATATCTTTAGTACATGTGCAATATGTTTACAATCAGAGTGAATTATGCAACACATGACTGCATGGGGTAAAGGGGTAAGACCCCCCTGCTGCTCACATATTGCATAATACTTACAATATGTCCGCAATACGTATCTGGTATATTACAGGTATATCAAATGTGTACAGAGGCACTACTATGCGTCATCACACTTTCTGCAGTACCACATTCCAGTGGGGATGTCGGTGAGCCCTGCGCATCGCACGTGCATAGCCTCTTTGCAGCCTGCCCTCTCACACAGAAGGAGCTCGCCACCGACTCTACACTTCCCGCATGTGTCAAAGTGACCATCACTACCTACGGGCCTATCAACGAGTGCAAGTTTCTCCATATTGCGGTCGCTCGTATCAAGTATCACCGCTGAATCCATGCAGGGGTGTTTGACTATCACTACTTGCGCTTGGACTTGATTGGCCAGTAGGTAGGGCTCTCGGTTGTCCATAGTGTACTTGGAGGTGTCCCATGGGTTGAAGGTGTAGTAAGCCTTGGACACCTTGTCCACGCCGAGGATGGAGTTCTTCAGCTTGAAGCTTGCGATCTGAGCTTCCGTGGGCACGGGTAGCCAATCACACTTTAAAAAGTGTAGAGCACACCGCCAATGCTAACCCGCAGAATGGCGTTGATGATACCATACCTGCGCACGAAATGTTCAATGTTTTTGTAATATACGTACAACATATCCTCAATATGTTGGGGACGTATTGCATATATGTTGCAGAGATATACGAAAAGGCAAAGAAGCATGCAAACTGGTGGTTGAGGTCGTACCTGTCCTCCCACTCGTCATCGGCATCGGCATCATTCTTGGGGAAGGATGCGCGGACGAAACACTGGGTTGTCACTTTCCCTTTGTCCCCGTCTCTAGTGCGATAGAAGACACCGCCGATGTTCACCTTGTTGTACTTGGAACACATGGGTTCGGGACCCATCATGAGCGACTTCTCGTAAGCCGTGTATTGACGACCAAGCCATCCTTCAGGGTCCTCCAATGGACCGAACGCGATCGCGGGCACGCCACCCACCTCTTGTCGGTACCTATTTGCATGTTTAGAGCGCGCGGCATTCTCCCTGTGATGACAACATATTCTTAGTATACTTACAATATATGATAAACATACAGAAACAAGTTGACAATATGTTGCAGGTATACTACAGATAGTACATGCGTGCGAGCTTGCAGGTTGCACCTCCGCCGGAACAGGTCGTACTCAGCATGTTGTTGAAAAAGCTTTCGGTAAGCGGGAATACTCGCTCGCATCCAGCGGGTCAGTTGGTCAATCTCCAAGGACGTTAGCTCCAATGGCTTGCCCTTGTCCCCGAAGGTAGTGACCACGATGCCGGGAGCGGGGCCCGCCATCAAAGCCCGCGGGACACGGCCGGCAGTAGCTCTTTCTCGGTTCAAGAGCATGGTCAGGATGCCTCGTAGGGAGCGCAAGGTTTTCAACCTTAGATAGCCGTTCATGATGCTTGCCACGGGGAACGCATTGTTCTTCACCCACCTAGCTAGCTTGCCATTCATGGACTCGAAGGCATACATCCACCATTCACGCACAGGTCCGAATCGCAGGAGCAGATCGGCCCAGTGCCAGATTTTATGGGTGTTGATTGCAAGCCACTGTGGAGGACCATTCGCTTCCAAGTCCTCAAAGAAAAGTCTGGTCTGCTCTCTCAAATACTCCATATCCTGCACGTACGAATCAATACGTTTGTAACATATATTCAACATACCTGTGACATGTGGAACTCATATCACACCAACATTGAATACGTACCCGAGGTTCTATGGAATGCGCAGTGCATTCCCGTATGATGATAGTCAGTTTGGACACAATGTCCTGCAGCGCATTGTCGACTTCACCATCATCGCGAGGCCAAGAGGACAATACCGCCAACAACTTGGACTCGAAAGCCTTCAAAGCCGCATGCGCCTTGAGGTGCTTTGCGTATTTTGCGCCGTTGGAGGCGGTTGAGGTGCGCAACAAATGCTTATGCCCATCGCCCCACCGGGTGACTCCCCGCAACTCCTTCAAGAAGGCGAGTGCTGTTTCCCGAGAACGTAAGGTGGTCGAAGCCTTCGGACGCGGTGGGATCCCCCATGGACCGTTTGTCATTTTGTACACCTCATGCGGTTCCCCTGTCCGTGTTGCCGTATACCGTCAACACGTGTATGACATATTGAACACAATTACAGAAATGTTGCACTAATACAAAACTCACCTTTCGAATTCTGCACCCACTCCGTTTGCCCCCATTCTGGGTGCAGGCCCTCCTCCTCGGCAAAGTTGCGCGCGGCCTCGTTGAAATCCAGCCCAAGCAGCGTTGTTGCAAGCCTGTTTCCCAAGTTCATGATTTCGTGCATAGGATCATAGAGCCAATCCAACGCCAAGTTAAAGTACGACAACCTTGCGAATGCGGCGGGCAACTTGAATCCGGTGGCCGAGAAACGTTCCGCCATGTCCGCTTTCGACCAACCTGATTTGGAAAGTGCCTCGTGTATTTCGCCCATTCGCTTGACAAACTCATGCGTGTAGTTCTCCGGCGGCCCTGCATGGCACGTGCACAAGTAATACAACATATCTGTGGTATGTTGCAGGCATGTTGATGCATGTTGCAAACATGCTGCAAACAATCAAACTGGGTGGCATAGCGATGAGAGCGTACCAGGAGGATGTTGCTTGAAGAATGCGTAGAAGATTCTTCCGAGCGCTGGACTGTGACATCCTTTCGTACGGCACAACATGCAACACTTGTAGGCGTTTACATCCATTCGCTTCCCGGCATCGACCAAGCCTTTGTAATCCATGATCACCCCGAGTAGCATGCACCGTACACGAACATACTCCTCGGAAAAGGCGTCCCAAACTCCGCAGCCCGTCTCCCACAACTCCGTAGGCTTCTTCCGCATTCGATGGTAGGTTGTCTCCCTCGGGGGTAACGTCAAGTGGAAATTGGTGAGGACTACGTTCCGCGTCAACAGTGACTACATCAATGAATCCAGGAATCCCGAAATAGTACCTGCCGTCGTCTAAACCAGCTGAATTTGCCGCCTCGTGCGCCTCGGGGGGCGCCTCGCCCGCATCTCTGCACAATATCGTCCCAACATGTTTCCAACATCCCATCAACATGCTGCAACCATCACGATAGCGTGCTGCAGCATAGTTACGGCTAAAGCAAGTAGGCAAGGAAACATGATGAGATGTATCACCTGGAAAAGCTCTTCGATATGGACGATGAACTAGTCGACATTGAGGATGCCCGCAAGTCAGGCATGCTACTTCCGATGGTCCCATCTAAAGCATGCCCCTCGTGCGCCTCGTACGCCTCGGGGGGCGCCTCGCCCGCATCTCTGCACAATATCGTCCCAACATGTGTTCAACATCCCATCAACATGCTGCAACCATCACGATAGCGTGCTGCAGCACTATTGCAGCGAGCCACGTGAGGAATGGTGGGAGGGAAACCATGCCCCACGAGAGTCCCTTACCTTGCACTCCCGCCGGCTAGTGGAGGGCTCGTGGGTGCCTCAGCATTGGGCGGCGGGGGGGACTCCTTGCTTTGGGCCTCGTACGCCTCGGGGGGCGCCTCGCCCGCATCTCTGCACAATATCGTCCCAACATGTGTTCAACATCCCATCAACATGCTGCAACCATCACGATAGCGTGCTGCAGCACTATTGCAGCGAGCCACGTGAGGAATGGTGGGAGGGAAACCATGCCCCACGAGAGTCCCTTACCTTGCACTCCCGCCGGCTAGTGGAGGGCTCGTGGGTGCCTCAGCATTGGGCGGCGGGGGGGACTCCTTGCTTTGGGCCTCGTACGCCTCGGGGGGCGCCTCGCCCGCATCTCTGCACAATATCGTCCCAACATGTGTTCAGCATCCCATCAACATGCTGCAACCATCACGATAGCGTGCTGCAGCACTATTGCAGCGAGCCACGTGAGGAATGGTGGGAGGGAAATCATGCCCCGCGAGAGTCCCTTACCTTGCCTCTTGCATGCCACGAATCCTTTCGACAATCCGTTGCAAGCAATTAGGCACCGGTGGAACAAGTCGAAACGATTTCCCCTTAAAGGTTACCGTTGCCGGTTCTAGCTCCAAGATGTCGGAAGGTGGTAACCAAGTCGGCCACGCGGTATTGTCTGGAGATAAATCGTGCGCCAATCTGGAGAAATCGTGCGGGAGCAGTCGCGTTGGCAGCCACTTATGATGCCATACCGTGTCCACTTCCACATAGTGCGCATCGACTTTCCTGCAATGTGTTCCAGGATCCCTACAATATAATCTCAATATGTATGCAACATATGGTAACCATGTTGCATACATGTAGCAAAGAGTCCTGTGAAGCAAGAAAGACACAACCTCAACGTCGAGAAGAAAGAGAAAGGGTGCTACCTCGCGGACAACTCCAGTTCCCTCGTAGATATTGGAAGATGTGGAGGCGCAATCCACGCCAAAAGGCGTTCCTTCTTCGTAATCGTTTCATACTCCGGGTCGCGGAAGCCTTCCGCGGTACTCCAACCTTCCGGGAATATGAGCTTGATATTGGGAGGGGGTTTGAGGGATGTACCCTCCTGAGCATTGGAAGGTTTGATCGGCTCTCGATCGGCTAAGCACCCGCCTTGCGCGGGATTTCTCATCGCGCGCTTGGCTAACGAAGATTGTTGTACGGGGGGGGCCGCCTTCCCTTGGACGAGGGCGGCGGCTCTAGCCGAAGGCAAGCCGGTTCGATGTCGCTCCGCATCACTTGGTGATGATGATTGAGGGGATCGTTCATGGCGAGGTCGCTTTTCACCATGAACAATTTGATCTCCTCGGACCATACTGCATTGAAGTCCCCTTTACCACGCCCATCACCCTTCGAAAATGTACTGCAACTATGCTGTAATATATTGGACATATACTGCGGACATATTGACGATATGCTGAAGGAACTTTCAAGTAAAGCAATGACCCAAAAGTAGGTTTTCGGACCCCCCCCACAAAAAACGCACACAAGCTATGTCGCAAAATATAGCTCCTGAGTCCATATAACAAGTCTCACCAGAATTGAAGAACATGTTTTTTCAACTTTTTTAGGGCTCACTTCAACACTTCCGCAGCATACTGAAAGGGGGGGCTAAAGGCAGGGCTCAAGGTCTTGAGCCCTCACGTATTGAAGTGAGCCCTCACGTATTGAAGTGAGCCCTCACGTATTGAAGTGATCCCTGCCTTGAGCTCTGCAGGCGGTTGCACGCGGTTGCACGCATATTGGCCTTTACAAAAATTTAAAAAACTTTTTAGAGGAGAATCTGTTCAATACTACTTCAATACGGGAGGGCTCACTGCAATACGTTAGCGATTGCAGGCGTATTGAAATGGCGTATTGGAGATGTATTGAAAACTGCTGATGTCAGCTTTGCCAGTGCCACGTCAGACGGATCTTCGCAAAACTGACTTGGCACTTTTTCGACCCATCTCCAATACGCCATTTCAATACGCCTGTAATCGCTAACGTATTGCAGTGAGCCCTCATGTATTGCAGTAGTATTGAACAGATTGAACAATTTTCGGGGAAACAATTTTGGAATTTTAATTTTTAGGAGAATCTGCACCCCTCGTTCGTGAATCGAACGGCCGAAATCGTAACTCAAGAAGTACCCCCAAAATACTCAAGAAGTCCCCCCGAAATGGTCCAAAATATGGTCTGGAAAAACCCTTCACTGCGACTCGAACCCATCATCTTAAGGGTGTGAGAGCGACGCTGAACCACTACACCATTACAATGGATTGAATTCGTTGAGGGTAGTCTTTTTATTACTTTATCAATGCAATGTCACTGAGAGTCTGAGACATCGCATCGCATCGCATCGTCATCATCGTCGTCATCGTCGATCGTGCTCGCATGACGATGACGAGTCGATCCGATGTGACTTCTGAACGGCAGGGAAAGTTTTTGAGCACTTCGAATTTTCTGAACGGTCAAGTTCAAACTCACGTTATTGCACTCTTCACAGTTCGCCGTCAGCAGTGTTGCAGCAGCCTCACCAGTGAGTTGCGTGCTGTGATATTTTTAATTCTCACAGGTTGCAATATGGCACTGGTTTGCAGTGCATGTTTTGGTTATGCGTGTGTATTATTTTGTGTGTGCTTCGCGCGCTCATACTTGGCATGCGTGAAACTTTGACTAGGGAGTGAACGGGAAATTCCCGCGAGTCCTTTGCACTCGATATAGTTGGTTCAAATCCAACTCACTCCACATCCCCCTTTTACTTTCCTTTGCTTCTTTCGTTGACGACTGCTATTTCTTTCTTCTCTACTAAACGTTAGTTGGTTGGTTTCGTTTTTCAGATCCGCTGAAAACGTTCGCGTGGCGAAGTCATATTAGGTTTTCATCTCGCGTTCATATTCGCATTTATTTGAGGTTGCTCGGTTGTTAATTATGTTTTCAATAAAGGTTTATTTTGTGCTTTTCCGCTTTTTACTAAGTGTTGGCTCTTTACTTTCCTTTTCAGATTGGCTGTTTTCGAGGAGGGCGAAATGGAGGAAATCGACCGCCTCGAGTACAACGTCAACTTCAAGCATCCCTTCAAACATTATAGGTTGATAAGTCCTTTATGTTTTCAATAGAATATTCTTTTGTGCGTTTCCGCTTTTTTACTAAGTGTTGGCTCTTTACTTTCCATTTTAGATCGGTTGTTTTGGAGCGAAGCGAGATGGAGAAAATCGACCGCCTCGAGTACAACGTCAACTTCAAGCATCCCGTCAAGCGTTCTAGATGAATACATTGATTTTAGGTTGGCATCTTGTAAATAGAAAGTGCACGAGTAGAACATCATTTTGCGTATTGTAAATAGAAAGTGCACGAGTAGAACATTATTTTGTGTATTCGTTGGTATGATAAAATTTGATAGTCCCATTCGTATTCCTTTCTGCCTAGCTAGATACATGTTAATCGTAGTAAAGATGCTCGAGTGTTCCCTACTATTCTTATTTTGTTTATCTCGCATAGCATACGCATAGTGGAAACATAGTGAACACACTGCATGTTGCAAATGTGCAATATGTATGCTATAGGTCTATAATATATATCCAACATAGGCAACTTTTATTTCAATACATATGCAATATGTCCACAGTATATATACAACATATTGAATTTGCATGTTCAGTACGTATACAATAGGTCCGCAGTATGTATCCAACATACTGAATGTTCCGTTTCAATAGATATGCAATATGTCCGCAATATATATACAACATATTGAATTTTCATGTTCAATATGTATGCAATAGGTCCGCAGTATGTATCCAATATACTAAATGTACCGTTTCAATACATATTCAATAGGTCCACAATATATATACAACATATTGAATTTACATGTTCAATACGTATGCAATATGTCCGCAGTATGTATCCAACATACTGAATGTTCCGTTTCAATACATATTCAATAGGTCCACAATATATATACAACATATTGAATTTACATGTTCAATACGTATGCAGTAGGTCCGCAATGTGTATCCAACATATTGAATGTTGACTTACAATATGTATACAATATGTATACAATATGTGGGCAATATGTCTGCAACATGCCTTCATAGTGTTTGCGACATGCATGGTGCATGTCTCCAACCCTATACTACACATGTGTTGAAGGCATATTGAAATAACTCTCTGCATCAGAACTTCAATATGTCTCCAATACATGAGGGCTCACTGCAATACTATGTTGAACACATGTTGGAGCGCTTGCAGGCATATTGCACACATATTGTAACATTTTTTATTGTATTGAACATTTATTGTCAATACGCGTGCAATATGCCTGCAATATGTGTTCAATACGATGTATTGCACGCGTCCAGAAACGTAGGGCTTGATAATGATACTAGGCGGATCGATCTCAAAAAGAGATCTCCACTAGGCCAACTGACCGTAGGATCATGTGCGCGACAGTGCTTCGCTTTTTGCATCCCAACATGCCATGCCATAACGCGTGGGTGGCGTCGCGGTAAATGTACGCGACTGTAGTGGCACTGTCATCGTTAGCGTCTGGCGATCGTGAGATCGGAAGCTCGTCTGTGTCGCCCTTTGGGATTCGCGCTTTGTTGCTGCTGCTGATTAAGTAAGTAAGTAAGTAAGTAAGTAAGTAAGTAAGGTAATTTCAAGCCTGCGGCGCTACCCTAGCTCCTGCCACACCAATGAGTGAAATACTGTACATGTTTCGCGAGGTATTTCACGTGAAATTCGATTGCCTTACTTACTCTCTCTCCATCATGATTATCAGGAGCCCCTTGAATTAACGAGGATTTCACGTGAAATACATCTCCCACGCGAATTCAACGGAGATCCCTTTATATACGAACCTACTATAAGCGCCCCATACGATCCACATTCTACCCGAGTGATATGCCATTTTTTTTGATGATATGACATCCCAAAAATGAGGGAGTATCATCGCCTCGCTTTGTCGGGAATGGTAGTTTCGAATCGACGATCGAGTCAGTATCGCTTCCTCGCGTCGTGCCGGCGGAGCCGGCACTTCCGCTCGGGCTCGCTACTATGGTCATTATGCCAGTGACGACCATTGTAATCGAAAATGTACCTCGTTCCCCTTTTCGACACGGGAAGCGAGGAAGCGAGAGGAATACAATTATGGCAACTTGAAAAGTGAAGGCTGCATAGGTAGAATGTACATTTTTACTTAAGTTCGTCGCGACGATGACAATGACGAATTATCAGAATATGTATATATCGGAATCGCAGTATGAGCATGCGCGCTAATTGACATCGTCGCGTGCGCCATGAGAGCATCGGGCAGGTGGCATACGTACTGCCCATTACTCGTGAATTGCTGACCTGTCACCTTCGATGTCGCATGCCAGTTGGATTTCTTTTTTTGCGAGCGCGCGCGACTGATGGCGCGCGACTGATGACGCGCGCATCATCGTCATCGTTCAACGATTGCGTCTCGCGGAAACAAAACGAAAATCCAACGGTCTCTGCAACGCGATTAATATTATGGCGATCTCGCATGAGAGACAACCTGTCCATCGGACGCCGGGCGCACAACGCCAGCAATCATCAATCCGACGTGGCGCGCCGCAATGCCCGTAATTATGACTGTCGCTCCTCGCAATTTTTGTTGGAGCAAAATCTGTTATGCCATGGCGATGGAAGTGTCGTCGCGGTGTCACAGTGAGGCGAATGCAAAATTCCCAACGAAGCGAATCGGACGGGCGGCGCTATGCCATAAATCATCAATCCGACGTATAAATCCACAGAAAACGATAGGCAGATGAACGCACATCGGTGCAAGTGAATCATCCTTGGAACGTATCATCAAGGTCGACGATTTAATTCCAAAATTGTGCAAAAATATGTCGAGCAGATGTCGTCAACAATGACGATGAAATTAAATCGTGCCTGTAAAATCGAAAACATTCTAACCATGTGCGCATATAATAAGAGTGGATATATTCGACATATATCGACATGTAGTGTCGCAAATAGTTGGTAATATAGATATGCAATAATTGGTAAAGCAAACGGGCATTTAGTGACTAAGCATACATCGCAAAAATCCATTATAACAAAACATATAGAAAACCCTCGAATTCTAACCACCGGCTTAAGGGTTAAGACACAGCGACAGTGTTAATTATGGAATTCTGGGCTATTCTGGGAGACAGTGCCCTAGTGGAGCGAAGCACTGGACGGTAAAGCCAGGAACGGGTACATCCGTACTGGTACACCTGAAGGTGCAGAGCGAAGCAGGAGTCTCAGTGTTCACTACAACGGCCAATTGAGAAGCAGCAACGGTGTTAAGTATGGAGTTCTGGACCATTCTGGGAGACAGTACCCTGGTGGAGCGAAGTACTGAATGGTAAAGCCAGGAACGGATTTGTCCGTACTGGTAAACCTGAAGGTGCGGAGTGAAGCAGGAGTCTCATTATCTACGGAGTTCTTTGCTTCAGATATGAGTGGAGTTTGCTGTGCGGTGATTGCCTCTTAGAACGAAGCACTGGAAGGTGAAGCCAGGAGCGGAATTTCTGTACTGGTAAGCTGAAAGGTGTGGAGTGAAAAGGGCTCACACCTTGGCATCTCCCCACCAGAGAACAATTAGCGACGGAGTCAACTTCAGACCTCCAGAAGCAACAGCGAGCCGAGAGACGTGCTCAGAGAGCACGCGTGAGCCAGCATTTTCCAGAGTTGGAAGAACGAAGAGCAGCCGGTGGAGGTCAGCCTGCGGCCGCAGCTCAGGTGCCCACTATGATAATTGAAGACGAGATGGACAGAAGCGATTCCTCTCGCCTTACCCTTGGTACACTGCCCACGTACACGGGCACCAAGGAAGAAGACCGGTCGAAGTTCTTGCGGCTGTTGGCCTCCACTCGGACGGGTAGGGTCGCGTCGTCAAGCACGAAAAGGGGGCTGATACCAACATCTTCTGTGACAAATGCAGTCTGCAGGCAGGGCAGAAACCATCCTCGCGTAGAGGGCCGGTGCGTGGCTTTCAGCTCCGGAAAACCTTCCATGCTTGCCGTCGAATAGCTTTAGACGGACGTTCTTGGACACCTTCATGTCGAAGTGCCCCCTCTGAAGGGTACGCACTGAAGCACAAAATGCAGCTCCCGCTGAATTGGCAGCCGGCTGTGCTGCCGTCGGTGTGGCTGGGGTGTTCGCGTGTCTCGCAGCCTCTGAATCAAAAATAATGGATAATGCACGTCGGCGACTCGCCATGCTAGCGGTGGCTCGGGTAGCGGAAACCATACTGAGAAGGACTAAAGGGGCGGAGTGAGGCAATGAAACGCGAGAGTTGCGGTAGTCGTGGGCGGCCAAGAAATGCGCGGGTCGTCGAAACAGCAGCCGTGAGATATCAAAATTCCGGAAAGTCGTGTGGAGGATGGCGGCCAATACGGAACGGTGTGGGATCCAACCAGAAAACGTAAACCAGACCAACGTTAAATCACGTAAGAAAAATTGTCTCTAAAGCGCCTCGGCGTGCCGTAAATCAACCCATAAAATTTAGGCCATACCCGTGACTGCCGGCACTCTCACGCGCGGAGCGCCTCACTCCATCCCAGGCGCCCGAGCTTAGCCACTCATGGTGGCAATCTCGCAGTGGCTAAATAAAGCGTAAGTGGGGCCAAACCTGTTATATAGGTTTGCTGAATATATCTAAATAGTAGTTGACATAAACCCTGAGTTGAGGGTTTCGGAATCAGAACGATAAGAAGTGATGAATAAAACGGAGGTAAGCATAAATACCTAACGGTTGTTTCACGTCTACTGGTGACGGTCACTCCGCCTACTATAGGAAGTGACATGTGACAGATTTGAGTGTCAGTGTGTCACATCCAGCACACCACGCGTTGCGATTGCTCGATTTTGGCAATAATCTTCATTTGCGTTGTCTTACCTACCTTGATCCCGTGGGTTTACGTATTTTGGGCTGGTGATCGTGACACCTTTGCCCATGACGACATCTGCAAGTGCTCCACGCTCGAATGGCCTCTCCGCACGTCCTGCCTCTACGTCGTCTTCCTTTCATTTCCGTCACAACACCCAAACGTGCAGCCGCGCACCGTCTTTTCTCTGGCTGTCAGAGTAATGGCACCATCTACACGAGCACGCAAACGCCTATTGAAGGACTCCGACCTGGACGCCTCAATACGGCTTCTGGATGCGGTTCGGGATACTCCGACCGTAAGCACCCCGCCTGTGGTGCCCCATGTTGCTACCAGCAAGGACGCCGACGACATCGCGCTACGGAGGTACTTGAGTGACCAACACGCGAACATCGACGCCATCTACAAGGGGCGACTGCATCGGGCTTGGGCCAAGGGTATCCGCGAGGATATCCTTGGTTCCAGGAAACTTACGTGAACAGTAAAATATATGCAAAGGGTGGATACATTATACGTGCATTGAAACTCAAGAAGCAGGCAGGTGCAAACCCTGAGTGGCATAAGCACAGTCTACGATGCGATAATAAAATAAGTTGAGTGTTTTATTATCGGACTCGGAAACTGGTGTGCTGACGTGGCACCTCGGGTCGAAGGGTGACACAAAGACTGGGGCTCCCGTCCCCAAGGAGGGGGTGTAAGTCACTGTCTCCATGAGAAACATCATTACCGTTGTACCGACGACACCGACCGCCTCTCCGAGTTGGTGGTGCAGCTTCGGACTGAGTTCGAGTCCGCTGGGCTGGACTTGACCCCCTTTGACCTCGACGACCCCACCTCTCTGATTATCGAGAAAGGTAATGGGCTGCTCCACGACGTGTTGGCCCTCGTCATGGAGCGGAATTCCACGGCTGACTCCTGGTTACGTGGTACGGATGTCACGGATTCTTCAGCTGACCGAGATGGACGTCGAGCACTGATCGACATAATCAAGGGGAGCGTGCCTGCCGCGCTACGAGAGAGTCGTCAGCAAGAGCACTCAGCTCTTCGTTATCCCGCAGGCGTTGACCTGCAGCCCATCTTGGCTCGTGAGCAACGTCTGGTGCGGGATAACCGCGCTCCTGACTCCTCTGCCCACCGACGAGACCCGCAAGCTTTCTCTCTACAACCGCCTCGACCCGATCTTCTACGCGGCGGTGAAGGTAATAATAACAATAACAATAACAATAATAATAATAAAACATTTACGTCGATGAGTAAGGCAATGCCTTAGGAACGATCTACAAGAGTCTGTTCCCCTCATTCATGACTGTCTGCAAGGGCCGGAAGCATTCCACATGGCATGAAAGCAGGAGCAGCTCGGCACTAAGAAAGGACGTGTCGGCCACCAGCGTCGGAAATACATCAGCAGGTCGCGGAGCTGATGCACGATGGAGATGGAAGCGGATTGGGCGGTGGAGGTGGAGAGGTGATGACCCAGGGGTGCTCTGGCCCATGGGCCGATGGTGCCCCCGTGGGGCTGGGGCCCCTACGAGTAAATTCTCCTCACGCCTTATTCCCCTCATTTCACGGGCGACGCCCGTAGCTGTGGGCCTTCGGCCCTCGGCAAGGTTTCCCGGGCTTCGTTGGGACGGTTTCCCGCGTAAACCCAAAAAATCCCCGTCGGGCCAACGATGCTGCCACCCACTCCTATTTCAGACCATGCCTCATATCGCACACGTGTAGTTCCGTACCATATCGCTTCACTTGTTTGCAGCACCATGACATGCAAATAGGCATTTATAAAAAGCGGTTATTCCGAACGTGTTTTCATACTTCATAGCATTGCGGTAGTCGTCTACATTTGTACTTGCCCGAATCTCGCCCCAGCATGACAAGCGCAAAACATTGATCCGCTACGAGATTTTTTGAGAGCAAAGGCACTCTTAGACGACGGTAGCGCTTGGTAGAAAGCATCCCGCCAAAACCAAGACGATTTCTCTACACGTAGACCTCGTAGAATTTTCGATCCACGGGAAATCTTCCTCTGCGGGATTCCCCCCGTCCTATATATATATATATATTCTCGTACGCAAGGATTGCTTTTTATCATGCGTTCGGGGGGAGGAACGCTACATACCATACACTAAAACGCATGTCGCAAGGGGGTCGTATAACCAACGTCAATAACCATCGCATATCATGCAACGGAGCACACCACACGCCCTCGACGTATACACGGGATGTGTTTCGGGCATCATCAAATTGCATTTCTAACATGCGGAGGGCGGGGGCAATATTGACCGTCTAACGCTTGGGTTGATAATGAAACAGCCGTTTAGGTTAAGGGGCGTAATGCCATATCCGACGGAGGTATTGTAGGCGAAAACGATGCATGATGATGTCAATATTATATCGATCAGTCTCGCGCAATACTTGATCCATACAAGTCGTCAACACATCGCGATGACTGTCAATCGATTTCATACGCATCGATATTTCTTCTCGATAAATGTCGTGGTAGCGCAATGCCAACATTGAATATAGCTCACCCGGTTATCGGATTACATCTGATCACATAGCGACCGTTAATCCAGGACAAAATCCGCTTGACTTCTACTCTTGATCCGTACGATTGCCGGCGGATTTGCCGCTATCTACAATTCTGCATGTAAGCCCCCCAAAACATTGATCGTTTCTAGTCTCATAACGGTATTCTGCAGTTTGCAATTTGTGACCATATACTACGAGTGCTCTCACAAAATTGTTCGATAATCCATTGTCCTCCCCAAATGCGAATTCCAACAAAAACAATGTTCCCAAGGCTCTGATGAGATTGCCATCACAACTGGAGGCCATAATTCACAATAGCCAAATACATAACGGTCCTGTATCGGCATATCTTTTCAAGGCAATCCAGGCAACGATACCCAATAGACCAGGTCAGATGTGATCACAGGTGCCCTGTAATACCTCACAGCACAAATTCAGCGCGTTTTTCTGAATAAACTATTTTCACCACCTTTCAGATATATTGATACTTCTGCCTTAGTAACTTCTTCTTTCTCCTGAGATGGAGTCAGCATCGTCATCATCGGAGTAATTTCCGTCATCCTCCGCCCCAAGATCAATGCGGATATTGAACTTGCTTAAGTTGCTTCCTCCTGTCAAAGAATTTTGCATCGATAGTTGCATAAGACGATTTTGTGGCTCAAACAAAATACCCTTGTCTATCTCCTTAGGTTCCTCCTTAGCTGGGGGAGTCGGGGGTGGCGATGGCTGAGGACTCTTTCCCTTCTTCTTGCCTTTCGTCTTTGCTTTCTCCACTGAAAACATACCAACCAGCAAGTTAGCTCATGAGCCAAACCAAGCTGCAGTGCACACCCCTACTCGCAGCTTCCGAGGGTCACATCATTTGCTCCCAGCTGCAACAATCCAAAGCTGCAGTGCACACCCCTACTCGCAGCTTCCGAGGGTCACACATTGCTCCCAGCTGCAACAAACCAAAGCTGCAGTGCACACCCCTACGCAGCTTCCGAGGGTCACACTGCTCCCAGCTGCAACAATCCAAAGCTGCAGTGCACACCCCTACTCGCAGCTTCCGAGGGTCACATCATTGCTCCCAGCTGCAACAATCCAAAGCTGCAGTGCACACCCCTACTCGCAGCTTCCGAGGGTCACATCATTTGCCCCAGCTGCAACAATCCAAGCTGCAGTACCCCTACTCGCAGCTTCCGAGGGTCACATCATTGCTCCCAGCTGCAACAATCCAAAGCTGCAGTGCACACCCCTACTCGCAGCTTCCGAGGGTCACATCATTTGCTCCCAGCTGCAACAATCCAAAGCTGTAGTGCACTAAAAACGTTCCACGGAGACGGCACGGCATCAGCATTGCAACCAAGAGACCCCCCCCTGTACAGCTACTCGCGGACGCACTGCAACCACAACACCAGTCACACAACACCCACAAGAATTCCTAGCAGCAACGCTTCTGGTTTGATCCACGCATCTCATTTGGGCTTCAACATTCGTATCACCTTTTTTAGGGGTCTCCACTCTCTTGGGCGGCACATATTTTGGGTCCCATTTCGACTGGCAAGCCATGATGGTACCGAGTTTCTCAATGGAGTGCTTGATGCGGCTTACAATGACATCCGCAGCCCCTTCCTTCGACAGAGCCTCCTCCACAGAGATGCCTTCAAGATTGGTGGGTACGGCGTAGTTTGCGCCTAGTTCTCGGAAAACATCCAGACTTTCGGTGATGCTAACGATGCCCATTGCAAGAGGGAACAGCAGATCATGAATGCTCTGCAAGTTCGCATCCGCGACTTGGAAACGCATTCCAGCTCCCTGCAGTTTCTCTTTCGCATTGTCAATATCCTGCAGTGCGCACAAGAGAGCTGATCAGGATTTGCGACAGGCTTGAGTGGTTCGTCCGGGCTAGCTCCCGACGGGCGCTGTGATCAGACCCACGAAAAACGCGCAGAGCCGCTGGAGCTGCAATCGAGACAAAAGAACCTGTGGTCGAGATATATACGGACCTCACCCTGAATCAAGGAGCGCCTAAGTCGAGAAGCACATAGCCGGCCCCATCGCATCTTTAGGGAGGGTCAACGACGAGCAGCCCACGCATCCCGGGCTCTCAGGGCGACAGGAAGCCACCGTGAAACTGAAGACAGGGTGTGCCAGGTCTCCTCTTCTTTTTAGGCGCCAGCACACTAGGTTCATTCACTCTCCAAAGAGTGGTCACCGCATTAGGTTCCTAATACGTGGCGCGAGTGCTGCAGCCCAACAACTGGAGTTTCACCAAATATGTGGCGCGAGTGCTGGAGCCTAACAACTGGAGTTTCACCTAATACGTGGCGCGAGTGCTGGAGCCCAACAACTGGAGTTTCACCTAATACGTGGCACAAGTGCTGGAGCCTAACAGCTGGAGCTTCACCTAATACGTGGCGCGAGTGCTGGAGCCCAACAGCTGGAGCTTCACCTGATAAGTGGCGCTGGTACTGGAGCCCAACAACTGGAGCTTTTGAACCTCCTCTTGCTTCTTCTTCAACAGCTTTGTCATATCAGCTACATTCCGTCGCGCTTCTTCGGATTTATTTTGCATCTGCACAACAACAGGCCGGCTCGGTCCAAACTCCTCGTCAGAAAGGCCAGGTGCTCTCCGTGTCAACTCCGAAAAAGGGTGCACACAGTGGGCTGGATGGTGGGTGCCGTTGGTTGAGAAAGTGCGGCCTGCGGCCTGCCCTCGACCCTCGAGTTGCACGTCCACTGTTGCACAACGTCTTGCAGGGAGCCCTTCGAAAGCATGCGGCGCGCCCGCACCTCTTGCAGCACCATGGACTGACTGTCGGGACCGCACATGCGGTCGTACATCTGCATGGGATCGAGTCCAGTGTGCTCTCGTATTCTCCGCGCGGCCTCCATCAGGTCAGCGGCCTGACGCCGCTTCACCATCGTCTCCATAGCAACCACCGCCCGTTCCGCCTGGCGGCGCACATCCTCCTTGCGCTGCTTATCCCGCTCACGATTCAAAATCTCTGCCATAATCTTTTTCTGATTCTCTGTCTGAATGGCAACTCTACCCTCTCCTTGCTTCATAGTCTGCAAAATCCCCCGCACCCACTTCCTCGCCTTATCCTGCTCCTGCTTCGCGCTGGCCGCGTTGTTTAACTGCCCGTCGATGCGCCGCATCTTCTCTTTCGTGCTGCATGATCCATCCACCCACCCAACCGCAGGACGCCACGTCAGCCCCCGAGGGAACTTCTGCACCTGCAGGGCGGAACCGGGCGCGCCGAGCTCGACGAGGGCCAAGCCAGCCGCTTCAGATTCCTGTTCCACTGAACAGGATTCTGACACAACTGCAGCAATCCAGGCCCTGACAGCTCTCCCCGGACTCCAAGAGCAGGCGAAGCTCCTCTTGAGATGAAGCGCCGCGACGTCTCGAAGTCTCTTCCCAAAGGCGTTTGCCACTGCGGCGCAGCTGACGGGATTTGGACCGTGTTCCTCGACAGGCTTCTGCGCGGTTCCTTGCGACCGAGGCTCGGGACGCGGCCTACCTGACTTCCATCGAGTACAGCCCTCCCAGCGCGCTGCCGGACTCCGAGGTTAGGTGCTTCAGCTCCTCGTCGAGGACCTGCACGTCGTGCTTCGTCGACATTTTGAACTTGTAAGCACGCTTCTCTAACAGCAGCAGAGTTTTCTGCGCATCCCAGCACCACGGCGCCTCAGCCAGTGAGGGAAGCGCTATCTCGCGTTAGCCTCGGCTCCCAGCACCACGGCGCCTCAGCCAGTGAGGGAAGCGCTATCTCGCGTTAGCCTCGGCTCCCAGCGACCCGGCGTTAGCCTCGGCTCCCAGCGACTGCGCGCCCTCGTCCCATGAACTTGAGCGGAACTTGAGCAGAAAGCTCAAGAAGATCGCAAAGTCAGTGCAAGGTACAAAGCCGACAACGCTATCGGGTTCCATATTTCGTATGTCGACAGCCTTCCTAGAGGTTTGCCGCGGCAGTGGAAAGATGACCGATTCAAGGTCAGGGCGAGGATTCAGACACTTTACGTTATTAATTATTTGCAGCTCAGCTTTCACGAGAGCGTCCTCTAAGTCATTTTCTTTCTTGACAAGCTGTTCTATGAGGGGGTCCACGTCGGGCAATGGGTCTGCGCAGCCACACATCGTCCCAGGCGTCACTCCACTGCCCGTAAGCGAAACACCCTCCAAATAAAGCCAGAAACAGCCAGGAACGAGTGCAACGATAAGAAGCTCCACTCGAGAAGTTGTGAAATGCTCTGTGATAGGGATATGCATTTCCTGAGCGGACCGTGCACTGCTCCCCCCGCGAGCCTGGCTCCCGTCTCACTGCAGCCGCGACAAGGCAGCGGGGGGTTCCAACCTGGAAGTGAGCTTCCTCGCTCGCTTGACCGTGAGGAGCCTGATGACAGCGGGCGGCGCTTGAAAGCTGCAGGAACGAGCCTAGCCACGATTATGCACTATTGATAGACCCAAAAACACCCTCGAAATCGCAGCGTGGGCAAGCGGGGCGAGGACGACAGTGAGAGCGGGCGTGGGAGTTATGAAGATTCAATATAGCCCGCAGCAGCTCGGCGTAAAACGGTCACATGGACGCAAATACTTGACCCGACTGAGGTATGCTGCGTCGTTCGCGTGCCAACAAAAGAGAGAAAACGCGAGTTTTTGGACTGACAACGCGTGCCGCGCTGTGCAGGTCAGCAGTCAAGCATTTTAGCGACGCAAGTTTACAGGATTCTTCTAGCAAAGGGACGTGCCCGCGCGGCGCGGCTGCACACACAAGTGCTCACCTTTGGGGCCGAGGTGTTCCATCTGTTCCATTTCGTACAAGGTTTTAAGCTTTTCCAACTCAGCGTACTTCGCGGTGTACGACTTTGACACTGAGCTTAAATCTGAGCGATGTTTCTCGAGCTGCGCGAGAAGTACGCTATATTCCGCGGACCCGGAGACTGGAACTGGGGTCAATTCTCTTCCACCGACGCCCATGAAACCAGAGGGCAAGGAGAGTTTCAGCTGCGCCACAGAGGTTACAGGCTGTAGGCCGAACGGCGAAGAAGCCCGGATGATAGATTCTTCCACGCTCCGTTCCTTTCTTGGAGGTTTGCGCCCAGTTGCGCCCATGCTCAAGGGGCTCGGGGAGCGGGGACACGAGCGAAACGAGTCGGGGGGTGCTTTATTGGGAGTTGATACAGGGTCTAAGCCGCGGGATTTGGTCTTTCTTGCGGTATTGGTAGCCGCGGAGTTATTGGATTCCGCAGACTCTCGTGTAGAGATGTCACGGGGCGGAACATTCTTTCGCCGCGCCTCGAGACCATCTACTTCCTTGTCTCTTCCCAGCGCCTGAGCAGGCAGCGCTTCAGCGGTAGCAGGCGCCGCAGCCATTTCGGTTGTCTCAGTGAGCTCAGGACATTACGAGAGAAGCGAGGATTCAGTGGGGAGCGTCAATTCAGTGGCGTGAGGTGTGGTGCATCCCGTGCTCCACTTTTCCGTGAAGCAAGCCAGGTCAAATTTCAGCTTTCATATGCGTATTTTGTCAAGAATAAAAATTCGGTTGAAGATTTAGAGACAAAATGTGCAGTTCAGGCAAACTCCGAAACCACAAACGATTTTGAGGTACTTGCAGCCAAATTGAGATATATCAAAAATGAATCAAAACTGTGAACTTCAGGCACATACGGCCTGAAAATAAGCGTGAATTTGCACGAAACGTTTACTGTGGGGGAATTTTATCACCACGGCTACTTTTGTGGAACAGGGCGAACATACTCTCGCAAGCCAGAGGTTACGAGCTTCGAAGCTGCGCGGCCGATCGCGCGATTCTCGACAGAAAGCAATGGAAAGCAGCTCGTACTGGTTCTTTTCGTGTTTTGGCCTGAATTTCGCTACCTTTTCCTTCCAGAAAACCTACGCGAACCGCGGAAACGCCTGTTTTGTATGCTTACTGTATACTGAAAAAATGTAACTGTTACCGCGCGCAGCATATAATATTCAGCTATTAGGAAAGTTCGTTGATTAAGCGGTCCACGATATACTGAAACCTCGAGGGTGCTCCTTAACATCCCCATGAAGTTCCTTTCTGGCTCGACTTACGCTTGATGCGACGAGTTGGGGTCGCTGAGAAATCAAGCGATGGGCAGCAATGGAGGTGCGGATTTCTTTCAGCGGTTCCTTAACCTGAATACTTTAAGTTTTTCGAACGTATGGGGGGATGTTTGGAGATGTCTGAAAGGTATTTGGGGTGCAATATGCGTGCAGGCGCGTCGGTGATTGTCAGGGTCATGACCGATGACACATGTGTCATACATGTCATACGTGTCATACATGTCAGACATGTCATACCATGTCATGTCATATATTATGACAGTCGGTCGCGTCATATATTATTATGACAGTCGACAGTATGGTCGACCATGACTGTACATGTCGAGTCGCGTCATATATTAATATGACAGTCAAGGCACGGTATCGATAACTCGATAAGTCCGATTAATCGATTAATCGGACTTATCGTTATCAATCGATTAGTTCAAACGAGTTATCGTGGATATCATTATCAACCGATTAGTTCGTTTGAGTTATTCATATCAATCGATTAGTTCGACTGAGTTATTCATATCAATCGATTAGTTCGTTTCAATTATTCATATCAATCGATTTGTTCGAACCCATTTTTCGAATCGATTAATCGATAAATCGCATTTTGCGGGGACGCCAAGCCACCACGTGGATATCGCGATATATCATGATATCCCCATGGTTTCCAGCCAATGCCCAATTGTACTTTATCGATCCTAAGATCGATATTCGAAGCTTTGAACAACTCATTTCTCCCTTATTATGATCCACCCAATGACCGGCTGTACCTCGCCGATTTTCAGATCGATATTGCAAATTGCGTGTTACCCCGTACCTTTAAAAGCCCCTCATTGTCACTGAGGCGCCTGTTTGGAACAGTACATAGAGTATACCCGGTCCTCCCCGTTCGCCCCCAACAAAGCCAGCATCGTCATCATGCGTGGAAAAGGCCCGAAGCGGAGAAAGACCAGTACGAGTAGCGGCAACGCCGACGGTGTCACGCTTCTGGCGCAAGGGAAAGGGACGACTAAACGGACTCAGAAGAACCCTTTCGACCGGCATGGCAGCGATGAGGTAGAGTACTTCGTTCGTGAGATCAAGGCACTGCCGATGTTGAACGGACTTTTAGTACCTGCGGGCAAATGCATTCTGACTTGAGGAAGTGTATGTCTGAGGGCACCTTAGAGCATTCGCTCATGGCTAGTATTAACACCCGTTGATATAATATTGTTTTGCCTGATTGCCTTGTTTTCCTTCAGTTTGCAGTGTTCATTGTAGTCTTGACCACATACTTATTAGGGAACTTACTATGTCTGGTACTTCGTTATCATGATAGTTATCGGGGGATATCGATAATTATCATGATATATCATGCTAGATGTAGTTATTCATATCAATCGATTAGTTCGTTTCAGTTATTCATATCAACCGATTAGTTCGTTTCAGTTATTCATATCAATCGATTAGTTCGACTGAGTTATTCATATCAATCGATAGTAAAAAATGACTTATCGGGAGTTATTCGATAAGTTCAAAAAAACGCGATACCGAGCCTTGATGACAGTCGTCAGTACGGTCGACGATGACTGTACATGTCGCCAGATGATAATGTCATATCATCAGGCATCCCTGTCATCGAGAGTTCGTATGTCGAACTCGAAGATGGCAAAGCAAAGATACATCTTGAATACAAACAAGAACCATCTTGGCTTTCAGCATGCGCGGAACTCGCATGCGCAGCATGAACGAACTAGTCGTTATTACCATGCTGGTCGTTCAACCTACGTCTCGGGTTCACAACCCAATGGCGGTACCATCTAAGATGATGGGAGACGTATGGTACAAAAGTGAGGAAGCGTTGTGCTTCAGCAGATCTTCTTACAGAGACTGCACTCACAAACCCGCTCATCCGTACACTTGCATTGCTGTCCAACTTTGCAGTGTTTATTTGTATACTGATAATATATTCACGGCGCCTGTTTATCTCGCCGTATCAGATGGTATTCTAAAAGAAACTCGTCCAGGCACGATACTCGAGAACTCAAGTGGGTGCAGCGATAGACGTAGCATATTTCATATTGTTCGCAGGTTTGCAGGTGGGCGCATAAGCGACAGCGCTCGCAGTAATATTGAATATCTGCAGCTCGAATAATATACGCTCGCATATCGACAGCGCAGAGATTGCGCGAGGAGATTTTTCGCAGCGCACACGCAGAAACAGCTGATCGCACATATACGCGATAAGGTGTGCACATGGCATACATCGGCGCAGCAATGAAACGTATTCGCATAAATGGTTCGCAAATGTATGCATGTTCGCAGATGCGATAAATCAGCGGCGAAATCGTTTTCGCGCGGAAAATCATCAGCGCAGTATCACGATTTTCATAATTGCATTAAATTGCTTTTTGTACGGCTTCATACATGTTGATGCGCGATGGTCACTAATTTGCAGATGGCAGCATGCGCGATGGTCGCATATTTTTACAGAAGTGAATCGCAGCATGCGCGCGCTTGTATGAATCACGTTCGAAAATTGTCCAGAATGATATATTACATAGTGGTCATCGACAGAATTTTGATTCGTATACATGTCAGCGCTCGTATCATGCGCTGATGAATGGCGACGACAATACATGCTTTTCATCAGCAGCGCGCTGGGTTGCCTTAAACCCGTAACCGGTTATAACCTGGGGGTCCGATTTTAGGTTATAACCTGGGTTATAACCTTCAATATTCCCCCATACTTAATCGCCCCATACTTAAGGCCCGCATGTCACCCGCATGTCACCCGATCGAAGAGAGCTGTATGAGACATCATGTCGCTGAGACAACATATCCGAGAGCAACAAACGCTATACACTTCTCACTTGGAAGGGGAGAATATGCCATCAACAATGTCACAAACGAACCGGAAAGCGGTGCTGAAATCTGTATAGGCAGCCCTGACTGGGAGTCCCGGTCAGGCCCCTATGACAGATCCCTAGGACCAACACTGGACTGCTGACTGATCTGTAGGTTCGTACTGTGACACACGCTGTGTCACAGGTAGGCTAGACTCCGAGACCGTCCGAGACCGTTCCGGGTATATCTAGCTTAGGGTTTATTTATCTTATACAGTTTATCCACACGAGTACGGGACTTTCTGATATCTAGTGTACTTGGATATTCCGGTAAGCGGAAATATCAAACGCTCGAACCATCGTGGCTGCGGCTGCCGAGCAAGCGTCTCCATAGCAGATTGGGTGTGTTTTTTTGTCAAAGTATGCACACTCGATGGTACTACGGTTGAACCTGGAAAGCCGGGTCAAGCGTAAGATACTGTTCATTGTCTATTTTGTGGCGACAAGTTCTCCGCAGCGCAAGTAAAGCGCATTCTCTCATACGCCGGTCAGCGATCGGGCAACCATCTGTGATAAACTGGTAATAATATGTAATACGAAAGTGTTGGTGTGCCCTACTGCCCTTGGCCCTTTATATGCAACTTTCGATTTTTGCTTTCACTCTTTAACTTTTGCGTATAGTGCATTCAAAGTTCAAAGAGCCTTGACACAATACATACTCGGTATATCAATTCGTTAATATCCGTAATCACCTTGTAACGAGGTAGCTGCTTCGGACCCCAACGATATGCCAAAATATAACCGCCGGTTATAACCGCGGAGTCAAAAAAACGGTTATAACCGGGGTTATAACCGTGGGTGTGCGAGGTTATAGGCAACCCAGGCAGCGCGCTCGCATTCGTATGCGACGTACATCAGCAATCGGCAATATGCGACGTACATCAGCGATTTTTGCAAATAATTCCTTCGCACTGTTTACAATAACCAGCGCGTACAGTGATTTATGGCCTGTCAGCACAATATACATCTTTCATGATTTCATAAGATGCGAGGAACGCTCGATTTTAGCGCGTACAATTCTGATGTGTATACATGCAGCGAGAAGCACATATGTGTACGCGCGTCGAAATCATATGTTGAATGATTGTATACATGCAGGAATGCTGTGGATACATACTGCTTTGGATACATTACTGTACCACTATGCTGCTGTGAATGTACTATTATCATACTGCAGCAAAATCTGAAATGTTCTGATGACAACACAAATACTTTAATCATCAGCATTATGCTTATTAGCAGCACAATGATCTGTTCACAACATGTGTGTGCGGATCAGCACACACACACATGCACTTATTTCACTCACAGCAATCATCAACATGCAGTGCATACACTTTTATACCATGCACATATCTTATGCTGAATGATTGCATTGATTGTGAATTGTACATGCTTTATTATACTGTACAGCTTGATCACGATACCAGCTGTAGTACATAGAGCATAAGCATATTGCAGTGAATGCTAGTCTATATTCGAATCCATGTAGCAAAGGGTGCCTGAAAGTAGTCTTAACACCATAATTAATTTGTCATGTCCTGGTGGAGCCGAGATGCTCTCCAGATCACATGTACATTCTATGGTGGATTACTGGATGGAATGCTCACCTGAGCTTCATGTAAAATCTATCCAGCAACTCATTTTGTAATGAGATTATCATGAAATTACAATGATCCCTAAACTTGATATATCATGTTAGATGTAATCAGTACATGGTATGCTGACTGTCTTGCATGATAAATTGTCTAGGATATTGTGATACCCAGAACATATCCTGCAGAGTGTGTACAAGTAAACACACACACACTGGCATAAGTACTAATCAGCAGTACTACACACTGCACATACACTAGCATTCATTATACATGTTGAGATTCACTGACTCAGAGTGAATAGATCAACTATATTGTATGCTGAAATCTGTATAGGCAGCCCTGACTGGGAGTCCCGGTCAGGCCCCTATGACAGATCCCTAGGACCAACACTGGACTGTTGACTGATCTGCAGCTTCGTTCTGTGACACACGCTGTGTCACAGGTAGGCTAGACTCCGAGACCGTCCGAGACCGTTCCGGGTATATCTAGCTTAGGGTTTATTTATCTTATACAGTTTATCCACACGAGTACGGGAGTTTCTGATATCTAGTGTACTTGGATATTCCGGTAGGTCGTGGCCCCATCCACGTTTTCATTCCACTTGCTTTCTTGGCCATGATTGGCTAAGCAGCCGCTTGAAGAGGTGGTGCGCACTTGCGCGTTTGGGTGCGACTAGGATTTGGACATGATTTTACGGTAGACGTGTTTTGCGGCTGCGAGTCATGGGCACCGCGCGTTGCTATTGCTTGGGATTGGCAATGTTCATTTGCGTTACTTTACCTGCCCTGATCACGCTGGTTTACGTATTTTGGGCTGGTGCTCCGGACACCTTCGACCACGCCGACATTTGCAAGTGCCCTTCGCTCTTTTCGCCGCTCCGCACGTTCTGCCATTACGTCATCTCTCCATTTCCGCCACAACACCCAAACGTGCTGCCGCGCATCATCTTTTCTCTGGCTTTCAGAAGAATGGCGACATCTACACGAGCTCGTAAACGCCTATTGAAGGACTCCGACTTGGACGCCTCTATACGGCTTATAGATGCGGTTCGGGACACCCCAACCGCTAGCACCCCGCCTGTGGTGCCCCCTAATCCTTCCAGCAACTCCGACGCCGCTGTCGCGTTGCGGAAGCATCTCGTTGACCAACACGCTGCGGTCGACGTGGTCTACAAGGGGAGACTACATCGG
The DNA here is from genome assembly GCA_001247695.2 of Cymbomonas tetramitiformis. Lineage (NCBI taxonomy): Eukaryota > Viridiplantae > Chlorophyta > Pyramimonadophyceae > Pyramimonadales > Pyramimonadaceae > Cymbomonas > Cymbomonas tetramitiformis. The sequence goes on from LGRX02030159.1 coordinate 29,870, forward strand.
GCTTGGGCCAAGGGTATCCGCGAGGATATCCTTGGTTCCAAGAAACATCATTATCGTGGTACCGACGACACCGACCGCCTCTCCGAGTTGGTGGTGCAGCTTCGGACCGAGTTTGAGTCCGCTGGACTGGACTTGGCCCCCTTTGACCTCGACGACCCCACCTCTTTGGTTGTCGAGAAGGTTAATGGACTACTCTATGACGTCTTGGCCCTCGTCGTGGAGCGCAACTCTGTGGCCGACACCTGGCTTCGGGGTACGGACTCTTCGGCTGACCGAGATGGACGTCGTGCCCTCATCGACATCATCAAGGGGAGCGTGCCGACGGTCCTTCGCGAGAGCCACCAGCAGGAGCATGCGGCGCTTCGTTATCCCGCAGGCGTTGACCCGCAGCCGATCTTGGCTCGTGAGCAACGTCTGGTGCGGGATAACCGCGCTCCTGACTGGCAGCCCACCGACGAGACCCGTAAGTTGTCCCTCTACAACCGCCTCGACCCCGTGTTCTACGCGGCGGTGAAGGTGCGGTACCCGCTTGCGAGTGACCTTAGCGGGGTCACTCTCCGCTCGCTCCAGGCGCTCGTCGTGGCCATCTTTCAGGCCTGGGCGCAGTCGGATGATGGAACGGCAGTGCGTGAGAAGCAGACACTGGGGGCGGGCGGTAAGCCCTCCGCCCTTATCACGTCTTCTGAGTACGCGGTCCTTCTCGACGAAATCGCCGCCTTGAAGGCGCTTGTGCAGGGCAATCGTGCGGGCGCGGCTCAGCGACAGCAGCAGCCGCAGCCGCGCGGTAAGCAGCATCCGCGAGGCCATCGAGTGGGTGTGCACCCAGCACCGTCTGTGGGGTTCGACAGGGACAGCATGAAGGCCAAGCCCCTTTGCCACCGTTGCCGCAAGGCGGGCAAAGGGGACGCCTATCACGCGTACCGCGACTGCCCTCTTGGTGGGCGCCAGCATTCGTCGGCCACGGCAGCGGCCTTCTGCATTCCTATTGAGGAGGAGGATGCGGAGGGCCTCCACACCCTGGCGCTTGTGCAGGTCTTCCAGGAGGCTGCCGATGATGGTCCGGAGGCCTTTGCCCGTGCGGCGTCGGCTTACGGTCCTCCCGCTGTGCTTTCCGCGGGCGGGATTGGCGGCATCGACGTGTCGGCCTACGGATTCAGCGTACCGCCTCCGCCTTCTAGCGAGACCGACGACGAGGACATCTTGCGGCGGCTTGATGCCCTCACCTCTGAGGTTCAGGCCGCCCAAGAAAAGGTACATTATACCCACGCGTCCTTTGTTCCTGGGAGTGCGGTTGAGGGGCATGCATCGGCTCTGGTGTGTGGCCCTGCCGCTGCGGCGGGGATCACACCGGAGGGGCAGGTTCCGGCAGGTAGTGCGGCGGCATCGGCGTCCGCCGTGCCGGCCCCTGCTATGCCTGTTTCGCAGGTGAAGGATGTACAGCCCGCGCCAACTCAATCGGCGCGGGTGACCACCACGGAGGCGACATGCGGTGAGTTCGGAGGATTCGTGCAGACGGTGAATCACGCCGCCGTCCACCCGTCTGACCTGACAGGCTATGACACGGACGACTACGAGGATTACGCCGACGGTACTTTCGCGGTGAAGCCGCGAGCTCCGTCCGGTGCTATCGGATGCGGTGTGCCGCCTTTCGGCTTTGGCACGCCGGCAATCGGCGCTCTCGCAGTGCTTTCTCTATTGTGCATTTCGTTTGCAGGTGTATCTGTTTCGGCTTCCACAGCTTCTGCTGTGTCGGCATGTGCACCGGCTACGGAGGCGCCTTCGCCTGGTGGTGATCTCGGTTGGGAAGCTCCATCATTTTACTCTACGAATGATTTTGTTGATTCTGTGATCCCGGCTCAGGGTTTCTTGTTGGCTCACGATGTGCCACCGCTTCAGCCGCCCGAGCCTCCTGACACTCTGAGCCTGCTAGCATTTCAGGATTTAGCTCAAGCGGATTTGGGCTTCGGCATGGCATTCTACTACGGCATGGCCTTACATGAGAGCGGTCCTCTTGATGCGGAGCACTATTATGGAGCTGGTTTCTTTACTTCCTATTATGGGATGGACTTCCGTGAGGCCACCGCTGACTACTTTGGTGCTGTCGATTGACTTCTTGCTCACTCTGGAGGCACACCAACATGGTGGTGTGCAGAACTCCTGTGACCTTAAAGACTTCTTCAATCTGGTTTATGTTTTGCTTTGACTACTTTACAATCTTCAAACTGACTTGCTAGCACGGTTCCTTTCACTTGTTTAGCGGTGCCTTAATTGCCCGTATGCTTTTGTTCACGTGCTACCTAGAGGTTTCCAATTTGTGTATCAGAATAGCACAGTTGGATTGGCAGTTAGACTTGTCACCTAGCTTCTGCCCTAACACTAGTATCTTACATTTTCTGACTCTCCTAGCCAGTCACCACCCACAGTGCTGGGGTGGTGTGCTGAAATCTGTATAGGCAGCCCTGACTGGGAGTCCCGGTCAGGCCCCTATGACAGATCCCTAGGACCAACACTGGACTGTTGACTGATCTGTAGGTTCGTACTGTGACACACGCTGTGTCACAGGTAGGCTAGACTCCGAGACCGTCCGAGACCGTTCCGGGTATATCTAGCTTAGGGTTTATTTATCTTATACAGTTTATCCACACGAGTACGGGACTTTCTGATATCTAGTGTACTTGGATATTCCGGTATTGTATATGGTAATATGGATACCACTTTCCAAACACATGTGCGTGGAAAGTGTCAATGATGGCGACACATAAGGGAACAGGATAAGACAACATGCTGTAGGGCTGGATGGAGTTATCTCCAGACCCGAAGGCAAAATACTGCACCCATAAAACAGCTGGTAACTGTTGGGTGCAGTCCACTCGTCTCATCCCACATATCATCGCTGGAGCAACTACAACAACTACGTTGCATATTGACAGTTGAATCAGACTTGATCAGATCAATTGCATGCAACACACAGATCAGTATTTACATGATATCTGACAATAGTGTTAAGGACAAAACACACATATAAATGTGCTGTGTCAAGCGTGTTGTGATTATATCCAGCAAAGTCCAGATTTGTTCTAAATAAGATATATCACTTTGATAAATCTTAAGAGCACAGACCTATGCTCAGAACAAATCATAGGTTGACAAATATCACTGAAGTGGATGTTCCTGAATGGATGTTCCCACTTAAGTTGATAAATCTATACATAATCAGAAAAGTACATTTGTTGTGCATGGGTTTGAATCAGTGAAACCCAGAATGCTGTCAACCATAAATGTTGATATACAGCACAACTCACTTATTTGCTATGAAATTTGTCATGTGCAAACGTGAAGTTCCTTCCAGTGATTCTGTACTTTACATTCCACATATACACTGAGATATGTCACCGAGGCAATATTTTAGATAGCTGAAAAAGCTGTAAAATGGGTAAAAATGCTCCACGCATGATTTCAAAATGAAAAATGTGTGCCCATTTTATTTAAAATTATGATTTTATACCTATTGAGGTATCAGGAAGTCATAATGACACATGTCATATCTCGTGTAACGCCCTAGATATTGGGTGTGGAATATGTAGGGGTATACATATTGCTGTAACAATAAATCGCTCAAAATGCTGTACGTAAAACACATTTTGAAATTTTCGGATTGATTTTTTTTGCTAAAATGAATATTTACCTATCAAATAACAATCCCTGATTTATGCAGCATGTGTAACGCCCTGTAACACCCTAAAATTAAATGTGTGTAACAGGGGTGTAACGTACCTCCTGAAAACCACCTTACATTCATGTAGGTATTAAATGCAGTTTTGCTTAAAAATCTTTGCAAAAATATCATACTGCTTATTTTTTACCTATATTAGGGTTACTGATACCATGTAACACCCTAATCACATTATTAAGTATAAGGGCCACAGTAACCATATATGCCCTAACGTGCCACTATAAATCCGATAAACTTCGTGTTTGGCATTAAAATATCATGCTGTTTTCAACACAGACATGATTATATATCGGGCAACAACCCAAGAACTGTGACAGATGCTTCCTACATGGAATGCATGCTATTTATGAGGTATTGGCAATTGACAACTGCCACTATATCACACACTTCCTTGAGGGGGAAAGAAGGTGGATAGGATTACACATATATCCATTTTATATTCCGATCTGATGATTTCTGATGAATTGCTTTTGATAAAACCACTGCATCCACAAGTAACGTTGAAATCTGTACAACGTTAAATCCACCATCACTAATAAAGTGTAAACTCGGATGGGAAACTATATTCCAATGACTATAAGATGACTCTTGCTCAGCATTTACATTCTCGAGTAAGTTTGGAATGCTGAACTATATACATAACATATAACCTGATACCATGCTTAATTGCATTTCCTGGATCAGAAGATGATAGTTATATAATGTATATATGTATATATATATGTCCCACCTGATACACTTTGGCACTATAGCCGTACATAAGAGTGGGAAGGACAAGTGCATCGCTGTAAGACTGGTTGATATAGTCCCAGTGCTGAAGGCAGAATTTGGCACCCGAATAACAGCTGATAACTGTTGGTGACCACCATGCAAGACCTTCCAAGCGTAACTCCTTTGTCCTGAGATGCAAGTGAATTGTTCATAATATGTTGACATCACATAAAAGCATTCTGATAAAAACCCTATATATTCATATGAGTTGTCATCACTACAATGACATGGGTTTTTGAATCGTCGAAATATGTAACTCCGATGAATTCATTAGTACAGAATAAGCTGTTGAGATTATTCCTCCGGCTGGATTGCAATCATTCACAATCCCTGTACATTCCGGTGACAAAATATTGCACTGGACTGATCACCACATTTGGTATAATCTGTCACCAGAGAAAGCATTGCAATCAGCACAATGCTGTCTATACTCACAAAGATGAGTAACATATATTCTCAGATGTAATAAATAGAGGCACAATGTGACCTATGCTAAAATCGCGTATGCTCGGGCACTGTATTGTGACCTGCGCTAAGATCGTGTATGCATGGACACAACATGATTCATGCCAATGACGTGGACATATTTTATGCCACGACATTGCATCTGAAATTAATAAATCACTCAGAGAGAAGGTGTTGACATCAGTATAGCACCATTATACATGTAGTCATGAGGATTTAAAGAAGACATAGTCTCTCCGATATTGACAAACATGGTACATATATATATATATATCCATGCTCTCTGATCATATATTGATATTCCACAGCATATGATGATGGTAATAGAAAGCCATATTATATATACAGCACATGCTTGGGCACTATATGACCCACGCAGATGACGTAAATTCGGGCTGCATCCCAATAACTGCAATGCACCTTCGGTGCAATGGGCTGCAACCCGAGAACTGCTATCCAGCTTCATAGAAAGCTTCCACGTCATCACATAGAGGTCGGACCTCTGTTGTATTTGAACGGCGCTTGACAACCGCCTAGCAATACACTTCCTTGAGAAGGGAAGATGATAAGCTAGAAATACAACTAAAAACCAAATAAATAATAAAGACAAATAATAAAACAAATAAGTTGCATCATTGTTTTTGTTTTGGTAAGCCTGACTGTATACAGTCAAACCATGCAGAAATCCATGAAGTTGACACATACATCAGCCATGACATACATATGAGCTTGATTTTGAAGACCTAGACATTGTATACATCTGGTCTAGCATGTATCCAGACTAGAATTGTATACTGACACGGTGCAAGCACTATAGCCTCTGCCACCGATGATCATTGGAAAGGGCAACCATTCTTGATACTTCATACATATCATCTGATTGGATCATTAAAGGTGTCAAGATTACTAAATGCAATATGCAGGCCACGGCCTGAGTACAACACCTAGAAAGGTCAAAGCCACTGAGCTGACCAATGCAGCATAAATGCTAGCTGCCTTGAAGGCTATACAATAAGCCTATTGTCCTTATGTCTTGATATGTATCCGTGTATTGGCATCTCTTTGAGGTAATTATGCCTACTGAATGAGCCATACCAACCATCTTGTCTTCATTGATCATTACATATCTGATCATTTCGCCATTGAGCAATGCCTATTCTGTGAGATTATATATCACAAGGCATTTCATTAGTGCACATTAAACAATTGTAGTGCAACAAGGATCATCAGCTCTGAACCATACCAAAAGGTTGAGTTGTTGTCAATTGGTTTTTCAGACACCATTCCTCAGAGGTCTATTCATCATGAAAGACAGAGTCTGTGCTATTATGGCTATTCAGCCTCCGACATAGCTGCATAGCTATTTAGCTTATGACCCAACCGTTGTTAAGCAGCCTCCACGCTATATGGCTGAAAAATGGCAAGCAATCTCTTCGGTCATTCTGGGGCATAGAGCAATCAAGCACAGCCAATCCAGGATGTTTATCCCAAAATTCTCCAAAAGTTATTCATGTTTTTCAGTGTCATATGAAAATAGCTAATATACCGCCCTATGATGGGAGTCATCTCCTTCGGCAAGGGAAAATGGTTATGCTGTAAAGTTGACCAATCTGATCATCATAAAAGTGACAGACAGATTTGAAAAAATCGATTGAAACTTGTATTGAAAATGACTATTCCTTAAGATAAGGTATTGCACCTAAGGGAATAAAGGTTTCATCCTCTGAAATAGGAAAGGAGTTTTTCATTGACTCTAGTTCCTGAATCCAGAATCACATAGAAAATATATTATATCCTGTACATATACAAGTACATTAGATTCAGATTCTGAGCATACAAGTGGATTTGAATGCACTCAGGTATGTACTGAGCTGCAACTGTCCAAAGTTTTTCATTCTGACATCACTATCTTATTTGTGGAATAGCATATAATGGTATAAACCATCCACATATAGATTGACATCATACTTGTGGTTCATATCATTCTGGCACATAAGACACGCATGCTTCATTGAGGAATCATGACTCTCTGAAAGTTCATTCTGGAATGTTTAGAAATTTGTTGTCTCGACCATTAGGCCACGAAGTCTTGGGAAAAGCCAGACCACCGCAATCTGCAGCTGGTTTCCAAGCGCAGCTCATCCTCATTCTGGAAAGTGACAGAAATTTTATAGTCATAAAACAAGTCACAACTCTGTCGGATTGAAATGACACATTCATCATTCATACTTCTTTATCATAACAAGTCTCTGAATAGTGTTTGCCCAAAAATAAAATGGGCACCATTGAGATAAGTGATCATGTGCTGAAGAATATACACATATCACTAGGCAATGTCTTGTTCTATTCATAATGAATGACATATCAGCCATCCATCAACTACGAAAATACAACTCGTAGTAAGTTGTTGTCATTACGGACACTTCTTGATTGACTCTCCATTAGCTTCGATACCAAAGTTAACTTCGGTACCATCACTGATTTCTTTGTTCATCATGACAATCATTTTCCAGAACCATTGTCTAAGTTGGGTACACTATAGTGACCCTGAACTGACAAAGTATGTGGGCTACAATCCAGCGACTGCATTTGACATCATCTGGCATTTGCCACATTCAAAAACGTCAGGCATATTGCCAATATGACGTAGAGAGAATCAATGTTCAGATTAACATTGTTACCTCTAAAGCATTCGATGAGTAATCTCAGTCTGATTATCTATCAAACCATTTTTTCACATAACATAATAATTGATAGCATTCTCTATCACCATCTGATTGGTTTGATGCACCTCTTTTTAAAAAAAAGGGGAGGAAGGAGTATAGATTCATTCATTTTCATACAGCTGCCACAAATTGATTTACATCATTGTGATTTTGCTTGGAAAATTAAAAATCTTATCAAAAGTTCCAGCATCTGTGTATAGCAGCCATAAAGTTCATGACACGGTACATCATGCCGATTGAAACATCAAATGAAGTCTTATTTGACTTATTGACACATAAAGTTCATTATGAAGAAATCATAGATGCATATTTCTCCGGCTCTATCATATTATATGAAGGGCACTGACATAGGAGAACGATGGTTTTTCAAATGTGAATAAGCTACATTGTAAGCTTACGACCATCACTTTGACGTCAACAGCCTGAGATGCTGATTGTCGAAATTCAAGAGTTGAAGGATTCGATGAATCAACCTTGATACATGTGTTTTGATTGATGAATTGTTGATCCATGGTTTCTCCCCAAATCTAGAGAAGCTGGCACACAAGTTGTTGCCAATGTCTTAAGGAAAGCATCTGAGCAAAAGATTGCCAGTTGTGCCATCAGGCATCGAATTCCATAACAGCAAAGCCGAGTGAGTAAATCTGCCACTCTAGCTATTTGCCCGTCATTCCTTCCAGGTTCATGACAAGAGACAATTCATCAAAGTCATACACCAATGCATAAGTCACATGCATGGTTGCACAGTTTGTATCCGAATGCCATTCCATCAAGGTTAAGCATCTTGACAGTAACTCTGGCCAACCAAAGCCTTCCTGTCTTCGGATATCTTGAGCATTCTCATTTCCAGCTCCATTATGGACTAGGAAGCATCATGACTGTGCCTCGCCAGGACGCTAATCCTCAAAGCCGCACACTTGAGGCGAGCCTTATGAGACAGCGACCTTTGGCTTGTGGGGCGTCAACCCCTTATCAAATCCTGAACACTTGTTAACACCTGGATAAATTTATCATGATGCAACTTAAGTGGGATTATAAGTTCCATATAATCATATTGTCTACGTATGCTGAAGGCATAACTGCCGCATATGATCACGATAGGTCGCAGCTTCTATAACATTGTGGCTTCTGAGTCAAAAGCTGATAGCCAATGACTTTTGCCAATAAATTGCCGACCAAATAATAATCAGGCCGTGGAAACATGTACCCAAGAGGTTTTCATCCATCGGTCACATATATATCAGGGCTGCATCCCAAGAACTGCAGGGCTGCATCCCAAGAACTGCAGGGCTGCATCCCAAGAACTGCAGGGTTATATCCCTAACATTTTTTACCCTGCATCAAGTTGATATGACAGGAGCAGGAATTGATCCTTCCTTGCTAAGGTGTAGTGAGCCTTGTATAAATCATACCCTTACACAGATACGCATATGCGGGTACCAATATCTGTGAAAAACTGCTAATGCTACCTTTGCCAAAACCGTGGTTTGTCATCGGATTCTTGGCCGGTCATCCGAAGCTACCGGAGACATCGACTGAGGTAGACGGAGTTGTGATCCTAAGTTGTGCTTGACAAACATAACTAAATAAATTTCACATTAGTACGTGGCGAATCCATTCTCACTCATCGCGATAGATGTTCGTCAAAGCGTGCGTACTGGACAAAAACATTGAGGAGTTGAGCAGACCGGTTGAGGATTATAAGTCCAATTCCGTTAAGCAGGGCCACTCCGTTTGCATTAAAACAAGCCCCAAAAATCGGGCTCCCCATGACCGCCTGTGAACCTCCAAAAGTAGCTTCAGGAGGGGAGGAAGGGTTGGGTGCACAATATACAACTGTGGAAACGAACAGCAAACGATCAGTTGTATATATAAGGCCGAGAATCGTTCGATTATAAATTGTTAAATCGTGGGATCATCATTCGCGCAAAGCAATGACGGCTAGCGCAAATAATCCGTAACGTACACTTCGGATGCTTTGAATCGTCACTCTGACGCACGATACGTATGGATCAATCAGTAATCCAGCGTCAATCTGCATCACGAAACGCAATTCATTGAACCTTGAAACGTCACTCTGAAATACGATACGATTTCCAGAAAGGTGGGCTACATCCTAAGAACTGTAAGGTGAGGGACTAAAGTGGACTCAGTTCCCCCCAATAACCTAAAAACACCATGTACATCATGTTAGATACACTCTGTGAGTGGTATGCAGATCATCCAATGTGATAGATCAACTTGGTATAGTGTAATGAATCAGCAATTACCTATATACAAGTGTGTGAAGTAGCATAAATCCCACACACACACACACACACACACACACACACAGTGTACTCAATCAGAAAGTATCGTACATAAGTCATTGCATACACAAGTCACTGCAACTTATGTATTGATGTAATACTGATATCATTAAGTATAATGACATTGCACTGATTCACAAGTGTAATAATCAAGTCACTGACACTACTATGTAAGTTGACAACACACTGACTCGAAAGTGTAGTGGTCAAATATCATATCAACACATAATACATAGTACCATCCAGCTAACACATGTGCGAGCTGGATGTCATGTGATGGCGATAGATATGGGACAGAATCAACCAACATGCTGTAGGGCTGGATGGAGATATCTCCAGACCCGAAGGCATTATACAATGCTCAAAAAGCAGCTGGTCACTGCTGAGCATTGTCCATTCGTCCCACTCACTATTGCTGGAGCAACAACAACTACTACAATGCATTATGACAATTGATACAGAAATGATCAGTCCAAAATGCATGTAACTCTTCAGAGCAGTAACTATATTGACATCTGATAGAGATTGTTGTGGACATTACACACACACACTTTTGTGTGTGTGAGACTGCTTAGATATATTTATCAAGCGTTGTCCAAATCTACTTGGAAACTAAAGATATCATTTGATACCTTTCAGTAAGTAGATAATAGGTTCTGACAAGTTATCACTTAAGTTATCACACTTAAAGTTGATACACCTAAAATATATCTTGGTCCACTTTCCATGGGTTTAAATCAACAAAACCCATATGTGTGTGCAACCACACATACAGTAATCACCCACCTATAAGAAAACCGTAAATTCCAGGTCAGCCAGCTTTTCTCATCAACTTGGGTACCCCCCCCCTGGCCAGCGCCAGCGTCCTATGGAATCTGCTAAGAATAGTGACCGCGATCTTTTAAGCCAGCCAGCATATTCCATAGCCATCCACGTGCCATCCGTACATAGCCAGCCACATTTCTTAAAATTTTCAAAACCTAGAAAATGGACCCTGAGAGTCGTGCACAATTGAAAGAATTAAAGCAGGACTTAGCCTTTCTGGGTGAATGTATAATGTTGTAGTGTCGTATGAACCTAAGCATCATATTGCACTGTGCCTTGATTTTTGCAGAGTTTTATTAAAAAATCTGATAAAAATAGCATTTGCCTACACCATTTTGGTAAAATTTCCAGCCTAGATTTCTTAATATATATGAAGTGTATGAAATGCCCCTTAAGATAGGCAGCCAACACCATATTTCTTATTTCAGGGTGATTCCATAACAAAAAAAGTCCAGCCAGCTTTTCTCATCAACTTGGGTACCCCCCACCCCCCCGAAAGGCTGGCTGGTTCCTTAGCATAGGAGTTCCTTATAACTGAGTGATTACTGTACTGACCATCAGATATCATCACTAAAAAGCCATGAAAAATGTCATGTGCAAAAGTGAGATAAGTTACGTGAGTTCTGTAGGATGCACATTACACAACCACTGATATATATGTACTATAGTACATATATAAGTGGCTAGAAAAGGTGAAAAATGGGTAAAAACCCTTGGCGGGAGATTTCAAAACTGAAATTCAGACTCCATTTTTTCACGAATTATCATTTTATACCTATTAAGGTATCTGAAAAACATAATGTGCACAGTCATATCTCGTGTAACACCCTAAATATCAGGTGTGTAACACCTAGGGGTATACATAGTTGCTGTAACAAAATACGTGAAAAACTAATACGTATGATTTCAAAATGAAAATTTGGGTTTCATTTTTTTTCGTTACTCCATTTTATTAGCTATTGAAAAATATGCTCAAAATAGTACAGTACTTGTAACACCCTATAACTATATATAATCACGTGTACAGTTACAGGGGTGTGACATACCTCCTAAATACCACGTGATACACAGTGATATATTAAATGCAGTTTTGCTTCAATTTCTTTGAAAAATGTTCATACTGCTTTAATTTGACATAATTTAGGGTTACTGATACCAAGTAACACCCTAATGTCACTGTGGGAGATAAGGGTCACTATAACCCTATATACCCTGAAATGCCGCTAAATACTAGCAAAACACTCTGTGTTTAGCATTATGTCATGCTGAAATCAACACAATCATGACAATATATCGGGCAACAACCCAAGAACTGTCGGGCAACAACCCAAAAACTGTAGGGCGACAACCCAAGGACTGTAGGGCTGCAACCCTAAAACTGTATAAGCTGCTTCCTATAAGGACTGCATGCTACATTATGAGGTATAAAGACAACTGACAACTGCCTGTGTGTTCACACTTCCTTGAGGAGGGAAGAAGGTGGAACCATATATACATACATCACCTCATTATATAATGTACAGACATAATATACACACATATTCATTTTATATTCCGATCTGGTGATTTCTGATGGATTGCTTTTGATAAAACCACTGCATCTACAAGTAACGTTGAAATCTGTACAACGTTAAACCCACCGTCACTAACAAAGTGTAAATTCGGATGGGAAACTACATCCCAATGACTATAAGTTGACTATTGCTCAGCATTTACATCCTCGAGTAAGTGCGGAATGCTGAACTATATATATAACATATAACCTGATACCATGCTTAATTGCATATCCTGCAGTGTCGCAATCGGTTTCGGTTGAAACCGAAATACCGACGACGGTTTTAATCCTGCTCGATGATCCGTCATCAACTGTCCCCGACAGGACCCTGGGTGCTTTCGATCCGGACGGCACCGATCCCGACGGGGGGTTGAGAAATTTTGATCCGTCTCATCCCGATCCCGATGAGATTTTCCCGAAATTGAACCGCATTGTCCCGATCCCGATGGTGTGTTAGCCATCAATGAACCGTGCTCGCATTCTCGATACTGTATGGCGAAGAGGACGCCGATGAGAATTGTGAGAGCCATAAATGTAGAAAAAATAATAGGAATTATATAATTCGGAGCCGTTGGAAAACGAAAAGTTAAAACCTAAAATTAAAAAGAAAAATTAACTCACGACCGAAATCTGCACCTGTTACTTTTTTCTAGCAATTATTTCATAAACCTCATTTTGGAATTAAAATCGATAAAAGGTCCAAAGTAGATGCCGATACTCGTTTCATCAAGGCCGTTCCTTCTGTGGAGGTGCTTGAACAACCTGACAATGAAGACGGTACCGACGAGGAGGACCATCAAAGGGCACGAATCGCAGTTTACAAGTATGTCCCCAAATGTAGTCACATGTATGTCATTTTATTCGACTGCCGGCGGGTTTCCTTTCGTTCAAATATCTGTTGCCTGGCTGTCTTCGCTGGCATGCGTGTACGTCGTGGTCTCCGAGATCATCGAGCAGCTCTGCGAGTGCACCGCGCGTGCTTTCGT
>LGRX02030160.1:0-35773 GCA_001247695.2 Cymbomonas tetramitiformis
TGTCGCAATCGGTTTCGGTTGAAACCGAAATACCGACGACGGTTTTAATCCTGCTCGATGATCCGTCATCAACTGTCCCCGACAGGACCCTGGGTGCTTTCGATCCGGACGGCACCGATCCCGACGGGGGGTTGAGAAATTTTGATCCGTCTCATCCCGATCCCGATGAGATTTTCCCGAAATTGAACCGCATTGTCCCGATCCCGATGGTGTGTTAGCCATCAATGAACCGTGCTCGCATTCTCGATACTGTATGGCGAAGAGGACGCCGATGAGAATTGTGAGAGCCATAAATGTAGAAAAAATAATAGGAATTATATAATTCGGAGCCGTTGGAAAACGAAAAGTTAAAACCTAAAATTAAAAAGAAAAATTAACTCACGACCGAAATCTGCACCTGTTACTTTTTTCTAGCAATTATTTCATAAACCTCATTTTGGAATTAAAATCGATAAAAGGTCCAAAGTAGATGCCGATACTCGTTTCATCAAGGCCGTTCCTTCTGTGGAGGTGCTTGAACAACCTGACAATGAAGACGGTACCGACGAGGAGGACCATCAAAGGGCACGAATCGCACTTTACAAGTATGTCCCCAAATGTAGTCACATGTATGTTATTTTATTCGACTGCCGGCGGGTTTCCTTTCGTTCAAATATCTGTTGCCTGGCTGTCTTCGCTGGCATGCGTGTACGTCGTGGTCTCCGAGATCATCGAGCAGCTCTGCGAGTGCACTGCGCGTGCTTTCGTGCAGATGTGGGTTGCTTGAATGCAACCTCGTCAAATGTTGAGTGCACGTTTAGTAGTGCCGGTAGCCTGCTTGCAGATTTTCATGCCCACAATAATCTAGGCAGTGATTTGTTAGAGGCATACATGACCATTATATGCAATTGGAAGTTTCCCTTTTTGCGTCCCTCAACTGAACAGATCTTAGAGAGGCACCAAAAGAAATATGGTGCCACTGCTCCAGAAGACAGCGGCGAGAGGAGTCTGACTCTGATAGCGTGTGAGTGAACACATTCGTACAGTAATCGCCCATATTTAAGAAAACAGGGATTTTCGGCCAGCCAGCCGTACTCATCCCCCACCCCCCCGCCAGCGTCAGCGTCATAAGAGAACTCGAAGAATAGTAAGCCATTTTCTTTCAATTAGCCAGCTATTTTCTTAAATTTGCATTGATAAACCCTTAAAACGGCGATAATTTCAGGAAAAATCGCCTGCGGCGCCAGCACCACGGTTTCTTATTCGGGAAATTTCTTAGCCGAAAAAGCCAGCCAGCCGCACTCATCGAGTTGCCCCCAAACGCTGGCTGCTTTCTTAACCCCTAAGCTGCTATGTGTTACGATATCGCAACAAACACTCAAACTTGATTTTCTCAGCGGGAAATTAGTCAAATTCGCTTTTGAAGACAGTTCTGAAAAGCTCTCAATCAGCCGCATGCAACCATGTACTCAAGCGCAGCTAAATTATTTCAATGCTCGAAGTATTTGCCGAGACGTACTTGATTTCAACTACAAAGAACGCGTCACGCGTAGGGCAGTCATAAAATAGTGTTACATCACCCTAACGGTAACAAGTAGCCCCAACAACATGCATAGTACTTGGTGAGAGTGTTACTTGAGGTCTAGGGTCATAATTAGGGCTTCAACTATCAAAACAACACGCGGGTCCATTAAAAGTTTCGTTGAAATTCACGTCGTTGATACTCCGTGTCATCCAATTTGAACGCCATCATGCAACCCGCCTTGAACGTACCTTTCCGACACTATTTTCAAAAATGCATTCAGGCAAGAATTCACGTAGTTATCGCGAGAAACGTGCAATTTTCAAAGACCAAAAATTCCCTTCGCAGCTTAGGGGTTTCTTAAAAGTGAGTGATTACTGTATGACGTTAACTTATGTGCAGGACAATCTTAATATCTGCAGCCTGCATGCATAACATTAATTCTGCCTAATAGACATTATGTATTTCGGTTTGTGTGACTAGTATGATGTCATATTGTAACACAATATATTCACACGACATTCACGGTAGATTTAGACTTTTGAACCGTGTAGAACCGATAGTATCGGTAGATTTAGACTTTAGAACCGCGTAGAACCGATCTTCCCGGTATATTGCAGCACGTTGATCCGTAAGCAACCGATACCGATAGGACATCATCCAGCATTAAACCGTTCGGGACCGATACCGTCAAGTAGATGGCACCAGTTAAACCGAGGCAAACCGGCACTGTTGGTAGGATATGCTCATTTGGTCCCATCGAGATCGGTTTGCAACCGATTGCGACACTGATCACGATCAAGTCCGGCAACGGTATTATGCCATCAGTCGACTCACATCTGAAGTACTTGCCCGCGAACTTTGTTTCGGCGGAGAACGCGTTCAAGTGTTGGGTACGATTAACGTCGAGGTCGGGAAATCCTCGTGCATAGTCATCCAAATAGTCACACGTCCACTCACCCATGTCATGGCGATGTTCCACAATCGTGTTACGAAGTACGTTATCAAACGCCGCCGCTGCCGCCGTCTCGTCGTCAACCACCGGGCTGTGGCACATAAGGCGGAGGGGTTTTGGAAGGAGATTGAAGCTGTACGTCAGTACACATGTACCAATGATGTACCACAGCTCTAGTGCACATGTACCGGCCATGTACCCGTTGACAGGACCATACTAGCAATGTCGGTACAATGAAAAGACAAGGCCAACATGATTTTTCGTATGCGAACATGAAAATTTTGGCAGGGCCTCCGGCGCACAAGGTAACCATAAGAAGGGATTTCCGGCATCTTTTGTTTCACTTGCATGCGTCTTTGCTCCGTACATATGCACCCAACGATTCCCAAGTTCCGTACATATGCACTGTGGGTGCACCACACATGGGTGCACATGTACGCAACACGTACCAAAGGGTTAGTGGGTGTCCACCATAATTATGGCACGAGCCTAGAAAGAACTCAATCAACCTGCGTGGATTCGTGGAAATGGAGATCGAGCGGGGATTTATGTACGGGTAAGAACGCACCCCGCCATGCCAATATCCACCCCAGTTGAAGGATCGCCGTCGGTAATGGTGCCGCATACGGCGTCGGTTATTTCCTCGACAACCGCCGAGCCTTCCGGTGCGGGAGCACCGGCAGTGAGATCTATGGAAGGATTTTCCGGCAGGGCAGACAGCCAAGGCCACGCGGAAGATGCACGATCATCACCACGTCCTTGGCGATAAAATAATCTCTCCGCTACATCGCATCCCACGTCCCCGGAACGTTCTCCCTCCCAAAACTCGGACTCCCATGCGGAGCTATTTGTTGTGGTTGATTGTAATAAAGCCGCGTCCACGTGAAGGCGGCGGCCACGTGCACGCGGTCCCCCAGCCACGACCCAGTGGTTTAGGTCGGATTGTTGAGGTACACGACGCTCGCCACGCACGTTCCTGCGAAGCACAGTCAGTCGGTACATTACCGGTACACATGCACCCGGGAATAATCACAATGGTACGACGCGGGTACACATGTACCGCGTGTAGACGGTGAATGCGGACACATGCTCCCACTAAGGCATTCCCACACGACGCGCCCACGCAAAATAAAAAATTTTGCAGGGCCTCCGGCGCACATTGTGACCATAAGCAAGAATTTCCGGCATATTTCGTTTCACCTTCATGCGTAAGTGTCCGGTACGTATGTACCGACGTCACACCGGCCATGTACCAACTGAAGAACGGTAAGGTGCACGCGTACCCGGAGTGCACGCATTACTTTATGAAGGGAAGAACGCACCTTGCATCGACACGTCGTCGGTGTCGTGAACGGGTCGTTGTCGACCGTGTTGTCGCCATGCATGCGCCGGGGCCGGGCGAAGATACCGAGGGCGTCCCCGACGCTCCTGCCCATGTCGCATGGATCTGCATACGGGAAGACATTGCGGGTACATACGTATCGAACATGTATTAGGCGGCATAAGGTACATACACGGACGCATGCACCCGGCATGTACCCGGCGGCAGTTACATGCCGGGTACGCATGCCGCGCCGCGAGCAAGTACACGTTGGGTACAAGGCAGAGTACACGTGTACAAGGCATGTACGCATGGACGAATACATGTGTACTGCATATGTACTATCACGCCGTACGTTTTCGGTACATAGGGACCTTATCGGTACCCAAATAATGTTCTTGCATGTACCCGAACGTAATTGATGGGTACATATGTTATTTCTGCACCCCACTTTGGCTTCATTCTTGTACTTTTGTGTACTTGCTCGCGGCGGATGTTGGGTACAATTAGGGTATACATGAACCATCCCGTTACTAAAATCCGCCGCGAGCAAGTACAAGAATGAAGCCAAACTGGGGTGCAGAAATAACATATGTACTCAGGTTTGGTATATGCAAGTGCAAGCGAGTACAATTTACACTTTTCCCGACAGCTTCAGGTACAACCCAGGCGCACGTGTACCCAAGCGAACATCACCAAAACGCAAAAAAAAAGTCACCAACCCCCCCAAAAACAAGTTGGCCTCATTTTAAAGCGCACGACGAGCGCAAAAAATAATCGAGTGCACGACGAGCCCGAAAAACATTTTAGTTGCACGAAAAATGGGCAAACGTGTTGCACCCAAAAAAAAAAAAGAACAGAGAGAGAAAATCGTACCTCACTTAGGATGACCGCCCGAGTAGAGCGGTGGGGTGGAATAATCGATGACGATCGCGATCGATACGTACGTGACCTGCGTGCCTGCGATCCCCAACCCGCGAAAATTTTCAGAGAAAAGCTGCACCGCTCGATAGCGAATCGAACGGGATGAAAGATACCTGATGAGGAAGGGGTGTCAAAAAACTTACAAGCACGAAATTCGACGGGGTCAGTGTCACCGTGATCGCGAAAAACGATTTCCCACCTGTGGATCAAAGGCAGAAAAAATCTGGGCCCCATAGAAACTCCAGGCTGCAAATCGAAAAAGGGTATGGCGTCTGAAGGGCCTTAATTAAAGACGCCAGCGTCATTAGCTCCTATTGGCGCCCGATCACTACACGTCGTTCGGCTCATGTCGCATCAGCCCCACTGTGCCCGGAGGCACAGCGTGAGCCGATATGCCTATGCGTCTGTATGTGTGTCATCGGGAGTAATCTGGGATTGGCACGATGACAGTGAAATTGGGCTTGAAATCACGATGAGAATGAGTACCAGATGTCCGGGGTATGACAGTATGACACTATGACACTATGACACTATGACAGTATGACAGTATGACACTATGATACTATAGTAGTATGACAGTACTGTGGGGGGTGTCATCGTGGCACTCAGTCAGACCCTCGAAGAATGGTCAGATTCGCATCGGGGTTGAAAAGACAATGAAATCGAATACAGTATCAGATGTCGGGGCTATGACAGTATGACACTATGACAGTATGATAGTATGACAGTACAGTAGT
This sequence comes from Cymbomonas tetramitiformis, assembly GCA_001247695.2. Classification (NCBI taxonomy): domain Eukaryota; kingdom Viridiplantae; phylum Chlorophyta; class Pyramimonadophyceae; order Pyramimonadales; family Pyramimonadaceae; genus Cymbomonas; species Cymbomonas tetramitiformis. Next base: position 5,439 of record LGRX02030160.1, read on the forward strand.
ATGACAGTACTGTGTGGCAGTCATCGTGTCGGTCTGTCGACATAGCATCTGAATCGAGAATGACGAATCGGAATTAGAAATGAGATCGGATCGGGAATTGAACGTTGAGCCGAAGTGTGACATCGGCTGTCGAGTGGTTGACCCTGCAACCTGAGTGACGAGTGAATAAGTGGAGCACTTGAGAAGTGTTTAGCCTTCAGAACTCGGAACCGAATGATCGTTTGTACCTCAATCTGGCCCTGATCCAGTATATTATAAAATCCGAATTGTGTACCTTTGCACGTTCAATCAAAAACATATTTCCGAGCATCTGTCGTAGTGCCCCAGGCACAATTGGTATCAATGAGCGTTATCTGAACACCTCCGCGCGTTCAGCCACGGCCACACTGTAACTTCCGTTATACTGAAGGGGGAGAGCCGTACTTTTGGGAAACTTTGCGCAACTTTTACGTCAGAAATACCATTTTTTTCAAAGAAGGAACCCGTATACTGCTCCCAAAAGTCACCAAACATCAGCATAACGTCCCCTTAACACTGGGGGCCCAACCAGGCTCTCGTTGGTCAAGATTGGTTTTCCGATCTTAAGTTCCAAGTCTGCCCCAGGCTACAAACAACCGTCAGAGAGCACCCTAAAGGGTTTCCCCGGTTTATAGTAGCCAGAAAAACCTCATAGCCCACCTCCCAGAGCCTTAAAAAGGCGGAAACCAGCCAAAAACAGCCCAAAATAGCCGTTTTAGCCAGTTTCCAGCCTACCCCAAAACCTCTCCCAGTAGCCCCCACCACCAAAAACCCCTTCCTTAGACCCCATAGAACAGCCTAGAAACCCCTGATACCGCCCTCACGGCCATCGGCAGTGGGGAAAGCTCCTCCAAATAGCGCTTTCAGCAGCCTCTGGACGTTTCTGGCAGTTTCTCTAGCACCTTCTGGTATACTCCAGCAGTACCTTGACTGGAGCATTTTGGGACCTACGGAGCACAAATATCGTCTGGAGCCTTACTGGACCCCTGTATTGGACCTGACACACCTCCTTTCGCAGTTGCTTGACTCTTGCTCGCGCTCCTAGGCACTCAAAAATCGTGTCGCGGAGCCCTGGCGAAATTTTGAGTTCGCTGGTGTATGGCAGTTCCTCCACAAGAATACAGAAGAGCGTGGTGGAAGCAGGGACCTCTGAAGTGGGTATTTCCTCTAGATCCTACCTACCCACCAGCAGGCGCTTTCTGGCAGAGCGGCCCTCCTTCCCCTTCTTCCTCTGACGACGAAGCGGAGGACAGCGACTGAACGCCTGGACAGAGTCACACTGGCTATCCCACCAGCACACTACTACGACCGCGAGTGGCATCAGCAGGGGAACTACTTCTTCAATTACCCGGCTAACCAAGATTTAGCAATCTATCCCGCGCTTCCTGGTGCATTTCCAATAGCTGTGATCGACGGCGTTCCCCCATCGCCAGACATTAGTCCTCCTCCCTCTCCTCCTCCTTCGCCCCCAGAAAGCGACATCGAAGAGTAGATAAAAGGCGAGCAGACTCCACCCTCTGCTCACCTGTGGCTTTTGCCACACCCAGCTCTCGATTTAATCAGCTATGCAGTCAGCATGTCGCAACACGCCTCAGAGCCGCTTTCCAACATGGGAGTCAGTTCAGAGTCGCTACGCCCCCCATTATTTTCACCCTTCACCTTTCCGTCCCCCACCGCATTCGCTTCCACTTTCCCCTTCCCTCTCCCGGGCACCACCATGCCCTATACCGCTGTACCACGCCCATATACTCTACCCGATGGCACCCCTGCGCAAGCTGTGTGGAATGGCTCTAGCTGGGTATTCCCCCAAACAGCGCCCATTGCTGGGGGAGTGTCCCCAGTACCATTTACATTGGGGACCCATCACCCCATGGGTTCGTACCCCACGCCATATCAACAGCATCTGCAACAGCAGCAGCAGTGGCAGGCGTACCAGCAACAGTGGCCACAGCAGCAACAGCCGCTGGAGCCAGTGCAGCAGCACGCTACAGCAGCAGCAGTTCCAGCAGCATCAGTTACAGCAGCAGCAACAGCAGCAGCCGCAGCCGCAGCCGCAACAACAACCACAGCAGCCCCATCAGCTGGTACCAGCTACCTCGGCGCTTCATGACTCTGGTGCGGATCTCTCATCGCTGCAGCACTTCATCAGCATCAGCGCCGCAGCCCTGCCAGACCCTCTGCAGGTACCCCCTGACAGCGGAACTCAGCAGAGCGCCTCGGGCGGGACCCAGCTCTTGGTACGCCACCTCCCCGCGGTAGCAGCAGCCTCAGAGACCCGCCGGCGTCGACGTTCCCGAAGAGTATCCTCGGGCCCCGCGACGCACGGCAGGCACCTTCCAGGTCTGAGCCATGCACCTGATCACTCCGACCCCGACTCCGGTACGGACGTCAGCCGCACCAGCACGGGGTCCAGAGGCAGCCGGAGCACGCAGGCACGGGCTGAGCGCAGGCGGAGGGCCGCCCACAGGTCCGAATCTGACTCGGACGCGAGCAGCCGGAGCGAGCACATTCGCAGGGAAGTCCTGGCGGCAGTACAGGCCCTGGACATCTCCGCGGTGCTCTCGAGAGGACTCGCCCCGCCCGGCGCGACGACATCTGCAGGAGCCTCTCCACCAGGCGACCCTCAGAGCAGCGCGCAGGGGGCCCTGACGGCGGATCATCCACTCGAGGCAGACGCCGCTGACAGCGTAACCCCCCAGTATCTCAGATTGTCGCTGAAACCGCTCCCGCCGAACCTCCCACTCAGGGTCGGCCAAATCCCCTCAACATGATGGTGGCTCGCCGGCGGCAGTCGGTGGAGACGGTAGTGCACGGCGGTGGCAACCCTGACTCGGAGCGCAGAGACCCCAGTTCAAGGGACTCGCCTCCAGGCCCCCCTAGTGATCCACCTCAAGACCCCCCTGACGACCCCGCTCAAGGGCCAGAACCCTCCTACCCTCAGTACCCAGAGGTTCGGGCTCTTTTCGTCACCCATGACGGCGGGTCATTGTGGGTGCACCAGTCAGCAGGGGTGCGAGGCGCGGCAACCGTCTCCCTACCATGGGATGAACGCCGCTGGGCTGGAACGCAGGGCTGGGATGCAGGGCGACTCCATCCTCTTCAGGATTATGCATCTGCTGGGAGTGCCACTGACTGCCTACCATACGCACGCATGGGAGGCCGCCTGCATCATGCACCTCTACCACTTACCAACCCTCGTGTGGAGACCTGGGTCCTCATGATCGACCGCGAGGTCATGGATATGGCTATGGGGGACCCAGCCGCAGCCAATGTGCGGTCTACGAGCATGGGGCAGCCAGTGTGGGAGTGGATTCCTGCCACTGCGCGGGAGTCTGAGATGCAGAACTTCGACCAGGACGGGCTCGCCGCGTGGTCTGAAGTCAGCAACTCCGATTGGTACCGAAGCATGAGCGTGGTGGCCGCACAACCACCCACTCCCATGCCCTTCCATACACCCCTTCCACTCCCCGCTCCATCATCAACACCCGCGCCACCGCCTAATCCCGGGCCATCAGCCCCTGCATTACCGCCTACCTCAACTGCAGCCCCCACAAATCCCGCGCCTGCGCTCCCGCCCGCGCATGCCCCGGGACCACCACCTTCAGCCCGTTTCCCCCACTCCGTCGCCGCAAACCCCGTTCACTCCGCCGCCGCTGCGAACCCCGTACTCTCTCCCAGCGCCACCCCCCAGGCATCATCCGGCTGCCGCAGGGCACTAATCTGCGAGCATCCTCGGACGAGGTCCGCCTGGAGCACAAAACCAAGGAGATGGTGCTGAAGCTGATCAGGGGTGTGACCAGATTCCCTCGCTCCGCGTCCGACACTAAATCGGCCGACAAGGATGGCCTTCTGGCGCAGTTGGAGCACTACTCCAACATGGTGCGGAAGATATTCCAAGAGGCCATCGTGATCGAGGCGCTGACCACTCCCAGCTGTACGCCGTCTGTATCAGTGTACCAGGCGAGCGTGTCGAGCCTCCTCTGGAGCTTTAAGGAGCACACTCTTCAGGACCAGCAGAAGAAATTCTTGGAGCGTGCGGCGGGGACCTTCGGGTCTGACCAGGCCTGGCACCGTCGCTACGTGGAGCTGGACGTGTTCTTCAGCGATCTGGCGGTGTGCTCCCTAACACAGGCCTACCTGGAGAACGCACACGGTGAGGCCATTGCACTGAGGCAGGCGACGCGAGCGAGACCGCGGCGGAGTATTTTTCGCGATTGGAGACTCGCATGGCCTCCGTCAACTTCCTGGCTGGCAGAGTCCCCAATTGCGTGGAGATGTCCAACCTGTCCATGCTCTCCACGTACCGCCGAGGGTTGAAGTATGCACCCAAGGTGATGCGGCGCCTGAGAGCCATCCACCTGGATGTCTCCAAGCCAGAGGAGTGGGAGAGGAAGGCTGTCACTGACGATATCCCAGGCACCCACAACGCCCTGTTGAAGATACGGGAGGTTGCTGAGGAGGTGGAGAGTGACATTGACACGGAGGCGGCTCAGAGGCGCACTCAAGACCGTCCTCCCCGTACCGTTTCTTTCGCCAACCCATCACCTCGCACCCCCTTCTTCAGGCGTACCCCCTCCTCGAGCCGCCCAGCACTCGCCATGCTGGAGAATAGGCCCACCACCACCGCTGCCGCGGCAGTTACCCCATTGCCACCACCACCTGGTCCCTCCCGCCCTGACGCTCCGAAGGTCCGCCGGTGCTTCGCCTGCGGCTCCGCGGAGCACATCGTCCGTAACTGCACGGATGAGACCAAGCTCAAGGAGTGGAGGGCCAATGCACCTGCTCGATTGGCAAATTCTCCTGGGTTCGTAGCCGCCGTCGTCTGGGCCATCGAGCAGCAGGAGGACATCTCCTCGGTGGATGGCGTCCCAGAGGAGTTCTCCGAGGAGGTCTTGGCACTTGCTACCTGTGAGGACGAGCAGAGCTACCAGACCCTGGCGGCCCTCGCTGGTATCGAGCTTGTGGAGGGTGACGGCCTTCCCCCGGTTGAGGACGATGAATGACTGGCCGGCGACCAGTCCCCGACCCTGCCCTTCGGGGAAGTGAGGTCATACCCTGATGATCAGACCCTCTCCGCCCTGGAGAAGCGGTCAGAGCCAGTAGAACCCCGACGCGCACGAGGACGCAGAGATCCTTGGGGCCATCGACCTCATCCCAAGAGCGTGGCCTTCACCTCTGGAACCCGCTTGCGACGCACCTACCGCTCAGCTGGTGCCCCATCGCTGCCGAGGGATGACCTGACCAGCCACCCCCTTGCAAAAAGCGCCCCTTTCGACGAGCCGTCACTACCCCTTGATGACGGCCCTTCTTACACACAGGCAAGGATCGAGGGTCGGAGGGGGCGGCGAGTTCCCCGGCACAGACCCCCCATTATGGGCAGCAACCGTGGAGAGCCCCGCGATCTTCGCCCCCAACCGCGTGTTGTCCTACCATTATCCAACTATCAGTCCAACCTCGCAGATCCGCGGAAGAGGCTAACTGCGTGGCACTGGAAGAGAGATCTGTACTCCCTCCCTCTCGAGGTCGCCATGCAAAAGGTTCGCAGAGCTCTGCGCAAATCCCCGGAGGCTGCCAAAGACCTGGTGGATAAGATGTGGGAGCGCACCCGTAGCCGCATACGCTCTGGGAGTCGATCGCCAAAGGAGCACGTGAACCGCGCCAACCAACTGGCGGAGAGAGTACGCATTGCCCGCGAGCCTCAAGATCGCAGGGAGGGCCACCAGCGCATAGCATTGTGGCACCTCCTCTCACACGACGGCCGCCAGCAAGTCCTCGAGCCCCCTAGCGCCAGCCCCTCCGACCTCTACGCGGCTTGGAGAGAGCTGTCGCCCGCCGAGCAGCTGGAGGCGATCACCACTTCGAGCCCAGACTCTTTCCCCGGTAGCAGGCTGTGGGAAAAGGAGGGCGCACGAAGAGCAGCAGCGAGATCCTCGACATCTCTCTGCACCCTGGACACCGAAGTGGGCACGATACAGTACCCGGGACAGCGGGAGACGTGGGCCTACCTGGCGCCTGGTGCAGTCTACACGCAGTACACCAGTACAAGATGAGGAAGCTGGGTCCCAGCCCCTTGGGAGCATCCCCTCCATCATCCCCGCTGGTCGAGCCCACGACAGAGACGACATGTTCGCACCATGACAACGCGCCGGCTACCCCGGGAGGAAACCCTGAAGGTTCATCCGACTGCGCAGTGGCAGAGGAAACCTCTACATCCAGCTCGCTTTGCTTCACCCAACAGATGACCACCGTCAGAACGCACGAAGCAGATGAAGCGCCGCCCCGTCTCGGCAGCCACCCCATCGCTGAAGACCCCGAGGTGATGGAAGAGGAGCCCTCAGTCGATTCGCTCTGCTACACCCAGCAGATGGCAGCAGCTGGGACCCCTGAGGCGAGAACTGATCACCAGAGCTCCCACCAACTCGCCCACAACTTCCCCAATAGCAGCCCTCAGCATGACGAGGATCCCCTCACCCATAGCAGTCTCACCAACAGTGTCGCTACCCATGTGAGCCCCACAGCAAGCGGCACTACCCACGTGAGCCCCACAGTAAGCGGCACTACTCATGTAAGCCCTACCACCAGCGGCACTACCCATGTGAGCCCTACTACCAGTAACACCACCCATGTGAGCCCTACCACCAGCGACACCACTCATGTCAGCCCCACCTCGAGCGAATGCACCTCAGCGGGTACCCTGCTGACGGCGAGTGTAGACAACCTCGTCAGCCACCCGACTGAAGATGTTGACTTGCTGGATGAGGAGTTCTACGCCGCGTGTAGGCAAACGTTGGAGGAATGCCGCGAGGCCTCGGACAACCTCCTCCCCAACCTTAAGTGCAAAAGCATACGCACGGATGGGGGAGTTCAGTGGAAGACCGACATTGAGGGTACCCTCGCAGCGGCACATGACGAAGAAGGACCGCTGCTGCTGGTGTTCTATGCAACCCTCAGAGGGCACACGGTCAAGGTGCTGATCGACTCGGGGGCCTCCGACAACTTCATCTCGGAGCAGAGCGCCAAGCGATGTGGCCTCACGACACGAGCTGGCTCCGAGATGCGAGTCACCTTAGCGGATGGATCTGTAAAGATCACTGGCGCCACCGCGTACGCCAAGTTTAACACGCACACCACTACGGGCACTTATACAGAGAACGCCGTTGCCCTTCGAATCCTACCACTGGGCATACAGGTGGATGTTATTCTTGGCGGAAGGTGGTTGCGCAGTCACTCTCCTGTCACTCTGGGCTATGAAGGGAATGGTTCCGTCTCCTTCCTCAGGAAGTCCCGCAGTGGTAAGATTGGAGATCGCGTCACCATCACAGGCTGTTCTCTTGGGAAAGCATCTGGAGACAAGTCTCCGAAGGGCACGGCCTGTGCGGGATTGGTGGATGAGGTGTTCCTGACCCCCGCCCAGTTGAAGAAGTACCTGGTGTACGCGGAGACGCAGAAGCTGCGCGGCAACGATGACCCGGGGATACAACCCGCCTGGCTCATGATGGCCGAGAAGTCCCATGGTGATACGACTTCTGCCTTTGCAGCCACGGCTATCGACTCTGAAGACGCCGAACCCCCTGCAGATACTGAAGACGCAGAAGTGGGCCCCGAGTGGACCCTCAAATTTCAGGACTTCTGGGGTGAAGAGTACAAAAAGGAGATGACGACTGCTCTACCGAACATTGATGGTCTCAGACATGACCCCCAAGATGAGGCCAACATCAACCTGGACCCTGAGCTGAGCAAGAAGGGGCCGCCCTGCCAGCGCATCTACAAGAAGTCAGCAGAGGAACTCCGCCAACTTCGAGAGCGCGTCGAGACCTTGATGTCCAAGGGCTACATCCGACCCTCGTCCAGCCCTTATGCAGCTCCCTGCCTGATGGTCCCCAAACCAGGGAACCCCAAGGAGCTGCGACTGGTGATCGATTACCGGCTTCTTAACCGCCAGACAGTGAAGGACAAGTACCCCCTTCCAGACATCCAGATGATGTTCGACGAGATGCAGGGTGCGAAGTTCTTCTCCTCATTCGACGCGGTGGATGGCTTCTGGCAAGTCCCGATGGCTCCAGGAGACGTCGAGAAGACCGCCTTCACCACCCAGATGGGGTCATATGAGTGGTTGGTCATGCCACAGGGACTGCAGAACTCGCCATCTCAGTACCAGCGACGAATGCAGCGGGCTCTGGGTCATCTCCCCTTTGTCCGGATCTTCATTGATGACGTGGTCGTTTTCAGCAACACCGCCGCAGAGCACTATGAACACGTCAAGCAGTTGCTCCTGGCGTGCAGGGAGAAGGGCGTCTTCCTCAAAAGGTCCAAGTGTCAACTGTTGAAGAAATCCTTGCGGTTCCTTGGTCACTGCATTTCCGCGGATGGCTGTAGACCCCAACATGACAAGGTGGCTGCAGTGAGAGACTGGCCAGAGCTGGAGACGGTTACCCACGTCAGGCAATTCTTGGGCTTGGCGGGGTATTACCGCAGATTTATTCACTGCTTCTCCGAGATCGCTCAGCCCCTCACCCAGCTGACCAAATCAAGGTATGTCTTACGCGAGGTCGACTTTACACAAAACTTCTGATTTTCTAGATCGTGAGATATAAGCGATTTAAGTTTCCGCTTATGTATGGTTAAGTATGGGAGATAACTGAGCGGTATCGACCATAACTTTTCAATGCCTGGGTCAATTGCATACCCGGAGTACGCAATATGTTTAGATTGCTTTGAGCGACATGTTTATCGAATAAAAATATTTTCGGAAGTTTTGTGTAAAGTCGACCTTGCGTAAGACATACCTTGAAATCGGACGTACCCTGGGAGTGGGGTCCCATGCAGCAGTGGGCCTTCGAGGAACTGAAGAAGGCCCTCACCTCAGCACCAGTTCTCGCCTTACCCAACATTAAGGGTGCCGCAGACGGCACAGCACCTTTTGTGGTGCAGACGGACGCCAGTGGCATCGCTCTTGGGGGAGTGCTGATGCAAGACAACGGAGATGGTCTCGGCCTGCGCGTGATAGCATACGAGAGCCGTCAGTTCTCAGCTGCTGAGCAGAACTACCACACTGGCGAGCGAGAACTGGGCGCCCTGCACCACTGTACCACCGTCACCTGGCGGCATTACCTCATCTTCACCAACTTCCGCATCCAGGGCGATCACCGCCCCCTTGAATGGCTGATGGAACCTGGGAGAGAGCTCAGCCGCAGACAGGCGCACTGGTACATGGATCTGGTGGAGGTGGGAGTCCCGCGCATGGAGTACATCAAGGGGGCACTGCTGCTGGTACCAGACGCCTTGTCCAGAAGACCTGACTTCAAGGACAAGGACGTTCGTGAGGGGTTGAAGGAAGCGGGAGTGATCGACCCCACCTCTGACCTGCCGAAGGACCCTCTGGCATCGCTGGAGTCTGAATGCTTCACCAGTTCACCACCCGCGGCTCATCCCCAATGGGCCCAGACGGTTGATTCTTGGCTTTCAGCAGTGGAAACCCTCTCTGTGGCGGAGCAGGCCATAGACCTGGGGGAGACCATCGCTCTCGTTAATCCGAAGCTCTATGAAGGGGCGAAGGGAGATGGCCTCGACTTCGACATGCCTGACTGGCCTGAAGCCAAAAGCGCGAAGCCGGCAGAAACTCCACGCGAACCCCCTGACCGAGCTCCACCTCAGATAAGGATAACGAGGAGCATGGCACGAGCTGGGAAAACTTCTGCGACCCCAGCGCCTCCACAGTCAGTGTCGCCGAAGATGCGAGCGCCTACATCACGAGCTGATACACCGGCGGCGCCCACTGACAAGCCGCCAGTGAGCTCACCACACCCTCAGAAAACGCCCCAGCAGTCAGTTTCACCCTCGATCCTTCTCCCACAGAGGCGACAACCTCCTCCGCCAGAGGACTCGCAGAATTGGCGTGTTCGTGCAGAGTACTCCTCGAAGTACGCCGAGAAGTTTGGACCCTTCGACGTGGACGCCTGTTGTGACCTTGGCGGCCGCAACAGACAGGCGGATCGATTTTGGACAAACTGCCTTTCTGAGAAATGGAGGGGTCTTCGGGTCTGGTGCAATCCCCCGTATAACTCCAAACACATCACTGTGGAGGCAATTCTGAACAAGTACATCGCAGAATGGAAGGCGGACCCGGAGAACACCTCTGCGGTCTTTGTCCTGCCAGATCACCAGTCCAAGCTCCCCGCGTGGCGCAAGCTATTCAGGAAGGCTAATATGCAGATCGTGGAGGTCGTCCCTACTCACGACGACAAGGGCGAGCCTAATCAGTTCTTCGGGAACCCAGATGGGAAGGCTTTCGACCTCCGCTGGCCTGTATTGATAGTGCACGCCCCTCCTGCCAGACCTCAGCCAGCACGCGTGAGACATCCGCGGACGACTCCCGCTGTGATAAGGACGGGTGAAGCGGCAGACTTCAGAGACACGATCTCCCAGCAGTCAGACTCAAAGTTCCTGCGTGCGCTGAAAGCGGAGTACACCCGAGAGGGGTCACTCCGTTCACTGCGGGAGAAAGTAAAGGCAGCGCCGCATCAATGCCTACAGGACTTCAAGCTGGTGGGTGAGGTAGTTTGGAGAACCGCAGCAGGAAGGTATCAGTTGGTGCTGGGGGAGGATTCTCCACTTCGGGAAGTAGTGATTCGTCATGCCCACGAGTCATTGGCCTCAGGTCATACTGGAAGAGACAAAACTCTGGAAAGAGTGCTGCGCCGTTTCTATTGGCGTGGTGCTGCAGAGGACGTAGGCACCTGGGTAGCATCCTGCGCAGTGTGCCAATCAGTGAGACCACGGGGAACTTACCCGGATGGGCTGCTTAATCCTCACAGCATCCCGAACAGACCATGGCAAGATGTCGCAGTGGACTTCGTCACCGGCTTGCCAGTATCATCAGAGAGAGGTAACGACGCCTTCGTGGCCTTCACGTGCAAGCTGACAAAGATGGTCCACGTCGTACCAATGAACTTCGGGGACAGCTCTGCGGCTGTAGTGGCCAGGATCTACTTTGACTCGGTGTGGCGCTTGCATGGCGCGCCCATGAAGATCGTCTCTGACCGTGATCCACGGTTTCAGGATGCCTTCTGGCAGGAACTCATGAGACTAATGGGTGTGAAAGTGGCTCGCACTACGCCGTACAACCCTAGGTCTGACGGCCAGGCGGAACACAGCAACAGAGTTATTGAGGACATGCTCAGGTCCTTCGTAGACGCCAATGTGGAGGACTGGGACCTGTACACCACTAACGTGGAGTTTGCAATCAATGACTCCAGGAGTGAGTCTACTGGCTTCACACCATTTGAGCTGGTGTTTGGGTTCTCGCCGCTGTCACAGTTGGACCTTTTCCTGGAGGCCGCACAGTCCACCGCTGGGCAACGAACAGGGGGAGTAGGTACCGCACACGAAGTGGCCGCGAAATTTTCGTCGCAGCTGCGGGACGCTAGACAGCGGTTGGAGCTGGCTCAACAGCGACAGCGCGAGCAGTTTGATCGCAGGCACGGACAGCGGGAGTATGCTGTTGGAGATCTGGTCTGGATAGAAGCGAAACACCTTACAGAGAAAGTGATGGATCGCTCCATCTGTAGGAAGTTGACCAAACGCTGGCATGGACCAGTCCCTGTGACCGAACGCTTCTTCAGTGATATGCAGATGACCATGCCAGAGGCCGACAGGGGAGCCCCAGTAGCTTACCGCCTACGCCTCCCTCCTCACTGGCGGATACAATGACGTATTCGCTCAACACCGCCTCAAGCCGTACACCAGCGGTCAAGACACTTTCGCCGCACGTGATCACCTGGCAGTACCTGAAGAGGTGGTAGTGGACGGTCAGAAGGAAGCACATGTTGAGCGCATCCTTGCACGCCGAGTACGGTCTGTTCGAGGAAAAGAGGTGGAAGAATGGAAAGTTCGCTGGACTGGCTACTCCAAAGCTCATGACCAATGGAGGACGCGTGACAAACTCGAACGCGGAGGCCCACTTCAACAGCTTCGTGAATTTGAGCAAGCGAGACTGCGCATGGAAGCACAAGTTCGCGACGAAGCCACTCGACGACGTGAGCAACGTGGCCGTCACTCTGCTCAAGCTGGGATGACACTGGCTCACCTCATCACTAATCCCTGCGATGAGCTGGACCAGCTCGAACAGATGGAACAGGATACCCCTCTGCCGTGGGAACGTCAAGAACGCACAGAGGATGGGTCGTTGGCATTGGTGACAGAGCTACTGGCGATCCAGACGGAAGCAACCCGCATGCCCAGAATTCTTGTACTTTTCAGTGGTACCGGATCGGTGGAAAGAGAATTCCTAAATTGCTTCCCCTCCGCTTCAGTGGTGACCCTCGACTCCGAACACATCTGGCATCCCACACACGTGCAAGACATCCTACAGTGGGACTACAAACAATACCCGCCTGGATTCTTCGATGTCGTTTGGGCCAGTCCCCCCTGTAGACAGTACAGTCAAGCGCGCACCACTGGAGGACCCCCTGATCTTCCCCAGGCTGACAAAATCGTACGACGAGCATTGCAGATCATTGATTACTTGGAGCCAAAACATTGGTTCATGGAGAACCCCAGAGGTCGCTTCCCCAATGCGCTGCGGCTTCGCCCCATGATGCGCCAGCTTCCTCCTCCGCTGGTGTGTACCTACTGCATGTACGGTACGCAGTACATGAAGCCCACCTGCATATGGACGAACTCAGCACCACCCACGCCCCTGCTACGCTGTACTGCTTCGACACCGTGTGCGTGCAGATGGGCAACCGGTGCTCATCCAGAGACTGCTCAGCTGGGACCTCATCCGCAGCAGACTGGAGCGGGCCAATCCGCGAGCGTATATCCCGTGCCAGCGCCCCTGCTGCGACAACTTTTCCGACATTTACGCCTCCGCAAGACTGAAGACCCGCTTTAGATTCCAAGCGGCACCCTCCTTCGTGAAAGTGGTGCCCTGGTAGCGGCAGGCAAGTTGTGCTCGAAGAGGAACCAGAGAACCTAAGAACTGGAAACAGAAAGGAACCAGAAAACCTAAGAACTGGAACTTAGATGGGTACCTTAGCGGAGTGATCCCAGGAGGTAGACCACTCCTAAGGGGGGGAGAGTTGTGCCCGGAGGCACAGCGTGAGCCGATATGCCTATGCGTCTGTATGTGTGTCATCGGGAGTAATCTGGGATTGGCACGATGACAGTGAAATTGGGCTTGAAATCACGATGAGAATGAGTACCAGATGTCCGGGGTATGACAGTATGACACTATGACACTATGACAGTATGGCACTATGACACTATAGTAGTATGACAGTACTGTGGGGGCGTGTCATCGTGGCACTCAGTCAGACCCTCGAAGAATGGTCAGATTCGCATCGGGGTTGAAAAGACAATGAAATCGAATATCAGATGTCAGGGCTATTACAGTATGACAGTATGACACTATGACACTATGACAGTATGGCAGTATGACAGTATGACAGTACAGTAGTATGACAGTACTGTATGGCAGTCATCGTGTCAGTCTGTCGACATAGCATCTGAATCGAGAATGACGAATCGGAATTAGAAATGAGATCGGATCGGGAATTGAACGTTGAGCCGAAGTGTGACATCGGCTGTCGGGTGGTTGACCCTGCAACCTGAGTGACGAGTGAATAAGTGGAGCACTTGAGAAGTGTTTAGCCTTCAGAACTCGGAACCGAATTATCGTTTGTACCTCAATCTGGCCCTGATCCAGTATATTATAAAATCCGAATTGTGTACCTTTGCACGTTCAATCAAAAACACATTTCCGAGCATCTGTCGTAGTGCCCCAGGCACAATCCTGGCAGTCTTGAGAGCCTGCTGTCCTTGAAAGATGTCGAACACGTCCGACGAAAATACATCGAAAAAGTCCACCAGTAAGTTCCCGCTCTCATGCTCCTGTTACTATGTTCTCCTGAACTATATTTTCCTTTAGGTGCTAGATGGGAGTTGTGTACCGTGTAGCCCTTATCCAATATTTTCCATATACACATGGTAATTTACGGCTACCCGTTGCACATTTTCTGACGACAAACTCAGTCCGCCTTGAAAGTGTGCCTGTGTTTGAGTCTATTTGATGGCTGCTAGTTTACGCAATTCTGTCACTAAATTGTTTGTTATCTGCGCGCAGGCATGTACCCGAGGACTTATGGGATCAGATCATTGACGACCGACTGATTTTTAGGGTGCTATCACTCTCGAGATGCGTAAGGTTATCGCCGACGTTGCTAAACGGGAATGGGAACTGCTAGGCCTGACGGAGTTCATCGTGTCCGTAAGCAACTTTACTCACGGGGAGCACATCATGTTCTTTCGGGGAGCTAGCACCATTCCCGGGATTAAGGCCACTATGCAGTCCGATGAACGTGGGCATCGTGAGGACCGCCGACTAATTCCTCTGAATGCCACCCACTACCAAACTCTCACACAATCGGTTCAGGCGTTACTGAATTCCCGTGCCTTCAAGAACAAGGAGACCTTCTCCCACTGCCTTTCTGGGATCTATCCCATCCCCTTCCTGAATATGGCACGCGAGTTAGTCAGCGCTGATGCTGGCACATCCAACTTCTATTTGTACCCCACCCGCATCCACGGCATCGACTTCATCTACATGAATTTGCCCCCGACTGGCAAAGTGCTCGGTGATCTACGTGCGACCAAGTTCCGTCAACTGGTTCGCGGGGAAAATCCCCGCAACTTCTTCCGAAGCCTCGACATTATCCGTAAGTACTCCGATGCATCGTGGAGCTCACTTTCAACGTGGACGATCCTTCATGCCCGCTGGATGGGGATGCTTGCTCTTGTAAGTGGTTCTGGCACTGCAAGTGCTGCCCGCACATCTTGTCTGGGTATCACCTTCGGGATGGGCTTGACATCTTTGGCATGACCGAGGAAGCCTTCCCCGCCAACCGTCCGAAGACTATGCGACAGAAAATAGCAGCAGAAGCTGCAAAGTAAAAGCAACAGCTGTCAGTGCAAGCTCCAAATAGCAACATAGCTCGATAGCAACTTTCCTGAACTCATACTTTTGCACCGCTGTGCATAATTGATAGCGGTAACTTTTTTTGTTAGTACTGTATTTCACATTTGTGGTCCCGCGTACATTTGTGACCCATAGAGTTTTGTGCTTTTGGTCCCGCGACAATGTGTGATTCGTAGAATTTTGTGCTTGTGGTCCCGCGTCAGTCCTGCCAGGCTTTCCCAAGAGTGAAAACGTGTTTTTGAAAATTAAATATTGCCAGCCTGTATTCAGCCATGCATCGTTCCGTAACCTTGGGTATAATTTTGCCACACCCGAGTCTGCTGTATAATTTTTGTAGATTCTGTCCATAAATATCAGTCTTCTTTTTGTCGCTGCGACAATAATGAGCACCGCACTCACTGTTTGTCGCACTGCGACAACAATGAGTACCGCACTTACTTTTGTCGTCCCCGAATATAATTGATATGTCGCATGGTGCGACAAAAATAAAAGATCATGCGACAAAACTGAAGTGCTACCCTATTGAACGTTTCCCTTTGCTAAGTCGGCCAATCATCTTTAAGAAGGTCGTTTGAAAAATTGGAAGCATGTGTTGTCACGTTCTTGAGTGGATCTTTCTCTAACTGCCCCATGGGGGTGGTTTCAATTCGGACAAGGGATTGCCCCCTCCCTCCGATTACTTTGACAGTGGCCGGTATTTTGAGGGACAAGATTGCCTTATTGGATCAAAGTTTTAAAAGGACATTAGAGAAAGACCCACTCAAGAACGCAAATTAACAAGCCCCAATTTTAAAAAGGACCTTCGATATCGAAGCTTGTGGGCACCTTCGATGCGTAATTATTAATCGTAAATTGCGTGCGCGTGCAAACGCTTGCATTAACTTTGAAACGGATAACCTGGTACAGGTACTAGGCACGGTCGATCTCAAAAAAAAAGAGATCTCCACTAGACCATCTGACCGTAAGATCATGTGCGCGACAGTGCTTCGCTAGTTCGCTTTTTGCATCCCAGCATGCCATGCGATAACGCGTGGGTGGCGTCGAGGTACATGTACGCGACTGCAGTGGCACCGTCATCGTTAGCGTCTGGCGATCGTGAGATCGGAAGTTCGTCTGTGTCGCCCGTTGGGATTCGCGCTTTGCTGCTGATTAAGTAAGTAAGGTAATTTGGCCAGGTTCCAAATCATAAGGAGCAGAGGTTGCTTGAAAAGCAGGCGCTCGATTACTTTTTCATTATACTGCCAAAGTCAGTATCGTCTTGGGCGGTGCGATCACGACAGATCCTGTTGGGGAGACAGTGGCCCCCACTTTGAGATGTTACTTAGTACAGTAATCACTCAGTAATAAGAAAACCCGCCAATAAGAAAGTAGCCAGCTTTTTTGATTTCTTCACAATATTTAACACATAACACTCGATATGCAAGATCTCTATATAAATAAGAAAGTTGCTAGGCTGACCTAAAATTCCTGTTTTCTTAAAATCGAGTGTTTACTGTAGACCCCATTTCACATATCAACTAATGGCTGCCCGTCGCGAAACGTTTTGGCGTAATTAAATCAAGCGACGTTACGAAATGCAACATAGCACGTTTTTGTGCTCCATCCTGAAACTCGTCTTCATATCGGCACCGCCCATTTTGGCATCTCGACTAGTAGCCAGTCAATGCCAACATGTCTCCTGCCCTGGTTTGTGTGAGCTTCGTTACCGCAAATTTCATCAGAGTAAAAGACACGCATGCCTAACAACTCCCAATATACACTCGAAATTGGTGACCGTTGTGAGCAATGCGTACTTCGGTGTGGCGAGCGTGGTCGTCCTCCAGGCGCAAGATGACCTTCCTGACATGCATCCCGCATAATAAGAATCCCACTGTCGCCTATATTGGACACGATGTGATTAAGGTGCATAATCATCAGAATGCCAACATATGCAGCATGCAGGCGTCAGATGCATCGCCATACGTGTACGCGCGACGTCAAGGCGAGTGGACGAGTGCGCCGGTGATGACACTCGGGAAGGCGATGCACCCAGGCGCATGGAAAAGGTATGAGCGTAACAGATCAAGGTCTGGGTAACGCTAAGGCCAATTTACACAAAAAGTTCCAAAAACCCTTTTATTTGATGAAAAGGTCGCCCAAAGCGATCTGAACATTATGCGCACTTCCGGGATCAAATTGACCACGTTATGAAAAAGTTATGGTCGATACCATTCATTTCCCGCCCATACTTAACCATACCTTAGCGTAAACTTAAAACGTTCATATCTCGCGATCTAGGAGCTCGGAACTTTTGTGTAAATTGGCCTTAGCGTTACCCAGACCTTGAGATGGTTCGTGCCGAATATCGAGTCCAGCAGCCGGTCGCCGCAGCACGCGCTGCTGTACTAGGAAACGCCATACACGCAGTAGCTTCGCATGCGCGCTGCGCCCACGATTATGTACGCACGCCATCGCTTAGCCATATCAACACACTTTATAATAACACATACAGAACCAACACACGTTGCGACGTACACTCGCCGAGCGATCGATCGAGTGACATCAGACGCACCAAACTAATAGTGGTTTATGTCCCAACGCATACGTCAGCGGACGGAGTGATACATCGAGCGCAGCGCAGAACGGAGGCGGGTTATATGATGGTCTTACGTTATACACACCAAACCACGGACATACGCACACATGCACGCGCCATATGCCGATCTTCGGGGGCGATGTATTGCGCGCGTATGTGGATGGGCGTATACTATAGAAAAGCTTCAACGTGCTATGCATGCAGTGTCAGTATATTTACATCGAAGGTTCATGTGGGCCATCGCAAGCATTCCGCGATGCGAGTTCCGATCAATGCAGCGTCTCTATGTCACGCCTTGCCTGGGCCAGACAGACATAGTAACGGAATCCGTGATGACGATTTATGTATGAATGCAAGTTCTTAAAACATACATATAAGTTTAGGTCGGAGCGTGGACGCAAATTCCACGATATACAATATCATGACTCCGGGATGATCAGAAGTTGTTCCTGCAGCTAGGAAAGGTTCTGATGGGTACGAAGATGTCACTCTACTGTGTAAGCATGCCAGTATGTGGCTACATACACCCGCCATCATAGCGCATCCCACCAAAGGGATATTCTATCTATGGGCATTTGCTGGGAAATCATGATCGGGGAAAAGCGGAAAGCCCCACGTGTGTGCTGTGCTACAAACCCGTATGTGCTAAGGTGAAACAGTTGTGGTCGAGACATGTGGCGAGCAGCTGGATAGCCTATGCTGTGGCCTAAGTCGCAGCAAAAGGAGATGCATGAACAGCATCATAACGATGGATGAGGGTCAGAGAGGGCGGAGGTAAAGGGATGGTGGATGGGGTGGAAACGGGAGGTGGGGGTATGGGCCTCCCCCCATTAAAGGAAATGTGCATTGTGTTCGCATGCGTCGTGCGGTTATACGTGCTCAAATGCGTGCGAGTCTATAATTTCAACGTATAATAGCATACGTGTATACACGCTCTGTGGTGAGCAATGCATTGCCAAAAGAATGAGATCGAGCAGTCACGACGGTCCGCCAGCATGACCTGTTCTGTGTTTTGAGCAGTGCATCTGTGCACATGAAATGTTTGGTAGATAATATATAGTATCAACTCTGGACCACCACAAAGCACTTGCATCATGTGCTCGGTACATGCAAGTGATTTGTGTTGGGGCAGGGTTAATATCTATCTATCTATCTATCTATCTATCTATCTACCTACCTACCTATCTATCTATCTATCTATCTATCTATCTATCTATCTATCTATCTATCTATCATTATCCAGGCTTACTACAACATGCTCTAACTCTATCATCCAGGCTTACTACAAAATGCTCTGCCTCTATCATCCAGGCTTACGACAGAATATTTGCATATGCTGCCGAGCAACAGTGGCATCCGATCGTGCATTCGGCCCGTAACTTGCGTGAGCACGACTGCGACGTTGCGCCTCATTACACATGCCCTGCACTTTTTGTGGCGCGGTATTTCCCTACACACTCATAAAATGCCTTCATCAGATATATCAGCTCGAAATTTGCCCAAAGATACTGCAACCTGCCTTGATGTGTCCGACGACCTTGAACCAAACGGATGCCATTGGATTCACATGCCGCTAGCATAAGCTATAGAAACGATCAGGTCATATGATAGTCTACTGTGTGAAAAATCAACCCAACCCTCGTCAACTCAAGTGTGGCAGGTCTGTCATCACCCATTCTCGATAGTGGCAGGGGATGCTTTGACAACGGCCTCATAAAGTGCAACGGCTCGAGGCAGGAGTCTGCGACAAACCTTCAAAATGCCCATCAACCATTATCACAAGGTCGACGATCATTTCATCAACCATCAATGACATCAGTGGAATCGGAGTACGGCGATGACCAAGTAGAGACGCATGCCAACATCAACGGCAGCGCTGGCGGTGCTGGCACCCAAATCACCCGGATAAGTGATCTGCTGATCTCGCAGCTCGGTGTTCGAAGTCGTGATGACGCCAGAGCTGCCCTGTAGTGCCCCCGCTTCCGCAAACGACGCAACCCTGCCATGCACACTCCAACCTGCGACCACTTTCTCACGCTCAAATATCACGGGCGCAGCGTCCAACAGACACGCGAGGACATCGCTTTTGTTGCAGCAGAAGCGGCGCGCCATCCAGACAGCACCGCGTCATCAGTAAACCATAACCCTCGCTTTGTTGGGGTGGCAGTCGAGCAGTACATGCATGGCTCCCATGCAAAAAGCGACGACGCCGCCCATGTGCACGTACAGATTCAAACATACTGCAGCCTCCGCGTCTTATGCCTACCTCTGCGAGGCCTCCGGCATGACGGAGCCTGAGGTCTGGCAGCGCATCGTGGTGAAGCACCCGTCAGTACTGGGACTGATCACCGGTGAAAACCTCAAGCCCACCATCAGCTACCTCTGTGAGTCCTCCGGCATGACGGAGCGCGAGGTCTGGCAGCGCATCGTGGTGAAGTGCCCGCAGGTGCTGGGATACAGCATCGAGGGTGCATCGGCATCATCAGGCCTCAAGCCCACCACCAGCTACCTCTGCAAGTCCTCCGGCATGACGGAGCGCGAGGTCTGGCAGCGCAGCGTGGTGAAGTTCTTGCAGGTGCTGGGATACAGCATCGAGGGTGCATCGGCATCATCAGGCCTCAAGCCCACCATCGGCTACCTCTGCGAGGCCTCCGGCATGACGGAGCGCGAGGTCTGGCAGCGCATCGTGGTGAAATGCCCGTCAGTGCTGGGACTGAGCATCGAGGGTGCATCGGCATCATCAGGCCTCAAGCCCACCATCAGCTACATCTGCGAGTCCTCCGGCATGACGGCGCGAAGGTCTGGCAGCGCATCGTGTTGAAGTTCCCGTCAGTACTGGGACTGAGCACCGAGGGTGCATCGGCATCATCAGGCCTCAAGCCCACCATCGGCTACCTCTGCGAGGCCTCCGGCATGACGAAGCGCGAGGTCTGGCAGCGCATCGTGGTGAAGCACCCAGAGGTGTTGGGATATGACATCGACCAAAATAAGCCCCCTTTTTAATTCCAATTCCTACAACAAATAAATAATATGTATGCATCAGAGTGAAGTTGTTTGAGACTTGCTGGCTAACACTGCCACTTCTGGTATGTCAAGCAGAATCAAGCCCTGTCCTGTTGCAAGGCACGGGATAAGCATGGTGCCCACAAGGCGGCGACACCTGCACTCGTGGCAATTTCAACATGGTGGCAACTGCCCCTGGATGGTGATATCTACAATAAAGTGCACAGATGTATACATTTCATATGTGAAGAGGAGGAGGACGATCTTAGTTGAATTGTATGATCCGTGCCGTTGAGAAACGTGTTTGGTACGTAACACAAATATATACTAATGACAGCTTGACAGGGGTGAACGCCGTGGGCTAGGAGCATGAAATCTCCGTCTTGTTATATGATTAACTTATTGATTGTTTTCAAACATATCCCCGGACGCGATGTGTAGGGGGGCGGGATTGGCAAGGGGATCGCTGCACGTGTAATAAGTTCAACACCAACCCTGCTTTACCACAGCAACGAACCTACGCATGTACCAGTCACACAGGCATCCAATAGTTGCATATGTAAGTGTGTGAAACTAATCTGCGCTAGCTATTATGTCTGTGAGTTTTGGTATGAGCGTGTCGCTGGCATATGCCAGCCGGTTTTGGTATGAGCGTACCTGTACCAAAATCAGTGGTATGAGGAGGCTTGTACCAATTCCACGAGGACAGGCACACTCATACCAACTGCCAACTCCTCCGTGCGGCACCAGAGCGCCTTTGGTACCAGCGCGTGTGAATTGGGACTAGTTACCTACGGTAGTTAAAATCAAGTATGGGGATTTGTTGCTAGTCGTCCTACTATGTCGAGCAACAAACTTCCAGTAACCCAATACCCTTTTTGGCAGCAGCGTGTCAGGTAATGCGTACGTAAGCATGGTTGCATGTTTTACGAGGACTATGCTTAATGGACTCAAGCGTCGCGTGCCAACTGCAAGTTTCTCTTTGAGTTATGGTTTGGGTAGCACTTCAATACCCGAGTGCGACTACAAAAAGTCAGCTCGGTCTAAGTTGTTCTTCGCCCTTGCCGCCGGAATTCATGCAGCAGGGTTTTCAACGTCCCTTGCGCACTGTGTCGATGAGGACGTGGCGGTTGACGCAAGCGCTTTCCCAACTGTCTCAGAAAGCTGAGTTTGTTACTTACCCCGAGTTCACAAAATTGATTCCAAAACGCTAGTTCAACAGGCACATGTTGTTGTCTTCAGCGATGAGTACTACGAGCAGTGGAAGCTAGCATGTGGCGATAGCCTCGATAATTTAGTTGCCTAGTGCAAACCATGCGCAAAAAGGGCTACTCCATACCTTCACAATGATGGCCCTTTCTACGATCGCCTGTGTAAGTATGAGGGCGGCGTGCAGCACATTGTCGTTCTCACTAGTTCAGTCGAATACGCGATGGTGTTCAAGCACATCGGAGAAAGAGCCTCTTGCAAGGGCGAAGAAGAACTTTCCTGGCCATTTTTGAGCACTACTATGGTGTCCCTTCAAAGTGGGGAGATAAATATACACAATGGCTTTGCTCTCACTGTCAGCAGGATCATCGTCGAACGCGAGACATTCACACGTAAAGCCAACACAAGTGAATTTGGTCTGGGGGCGTCATCCGAGTGCGACCTTATAGATCTTCGGAGATTTGTATGCACTTACCAGGGCAAAGTAGGATATAGGTGGCTCTTGCATATGAAAGACTACCACTCACGTTTCAGATTTCTTTGTCGCCGGTGTTGGAGAAGCAGGAGACTCTAGGTGCACTAGAGGCAGCATTTAAAATCTATCAAGTTTTTGGCCCACCTCCTATTTTTCAAACAGACAATGGGAGAGAGTTCACCGGGCGCTGCCGAGTATTGAGTGGCATGATGTTGGTATCCACGCGTGGGGCACTACCGCTTCCGCCACGTTTAGGCTTGCAGTTAGGAGTCCCCCCTAGATAGGCGTTCGGAGTTGCTACTAGCTAGGGGGACCAATTCCAATGTCCTATCCCCCCTCCCCCAGCACGGTCCCGGTTCGCCGCCCCTATAGAGTACTATAGCATGCCTACTAAGCTGGCCTGGAGGCGCGCAGATTCTTTGCAAACGCACGTCTGACTTGGTGGGGCCTAATACATCTTCCAACATCCTCAAATACACTCCTGCACATCTCCCAAGGCATCTCCCATGAATAGGTGTGCTTGTTCCAAGGGCAGTTGGTACAGGCGCGCTCACCGACACAAAATCTTTTGGCTGGCATATCGCCAGCGGCGCGCTGGTGCCACAGGGAGGATTTGTCAGCTGGTATAAGCCCGCCTATGCCTGCCAGTGGAATTGGTACAGGCACACTCGCACCAATGATTTTTGTACATGTGTCCTCATATCAAAATTGGCAAGCATATGCTTGATAGTGCGGCGCGCCCATACCGTAACATGCGCATATTAGTATTGCAAGGATGACAAGCATGCATGCCAAACAACAATCGTCGAACGTAGTTAGATCATTAGAATATCTACAGATAGAGCGTCGGCGCATTTGAGTTCCCGAGGTGGTGATCTGTCAAACTGTACAGATGAAAGAAGGGGTCCCCCCCTGACTCGGTGGGACTCCCTGGTCCCACCAGGGTCCGCTCAAGTGCCTCCTCCCCTTCCACACAGACATTGCTTTGCCAGGCCAGGAAACAACTATACCCCACCATCTGTGCTGGAACTAGCATCTGGTCTGCTCAGCAGCGGCCGTGGTCTTGCCTACTGGCTTTTTTTATTTAGTCATAATGTAGTACACATCTACTACATCCACCCACCCCCCCTGGTTTTAATCCGGTTGCGCAGGACCCTTCTCCATAACGGCAAGGGCTGTTGCGCCTCTCTGGAACAAGGAGTATCCAGAGTACTCTGGCTGCAGTCTTAGGTGCGCCGCCGTCCCTCTTGCAATCGGCAATTGGGCAACCATCTATGATAAACTGTTAATATGTAATACGAAAGTGTTGTGCCATACTGCCCTTGGCCCTTTATATGCAACTTATTTCGGCTTTTGCTTTCACCCTTCAGCTTTGCCGTATAGTGCATTCAAAATTCAAAGAGCCCTGATACAGTACATAATATATCAATTTGTTGATATCCGTAATCACCTTATACGTGAGGTTGCTTCAGACCCCAACGATAGGACACAATATAACCGCCGGTTATAACCACGGAGTCAAAAATCAGTTATAACCGGGGTTATAATCGTGGGTGTGCGAGGTTATAGGCAACCTAGGTATGTACCTTGGCCAGGTCCTGAAATGTAAGGTCCCGATAGAGTATGCTTATCTAGGGTATTAATTATCAACCCGGTTTTGCCAAAACACACTTACCAGGTGCGTGTACATATATACAAGTCTTGCAGGCCCCGTCGTGTTTTTTCGTAGTCTGGGAGATCCTGGATGAATCTGATATATGGCGTCATGTCCGTACATTTTCTTGTAAGTGATGTGATGGTGTTTTTGGAGTGATATGATAGTAAACGAGCAAGCTTGCTCCAGAGCCTAGCTCAGGAAATATACTATTTCAACTCTCAAGATAAGTGCTGGATGATGATGGTAATCGGTACAACTTGCACCAGAACGTGCGTTTCGTAATAATACACTGTCAAGTGTGGACAAACTGTTGCCAAAGATCACACACAAGCGCTCATTCCAGAATTACTTTTTAAGGGTGCGCATTGTTGAAACATCGACTTGTACCATGTGCTCGTAACTGCTTGTAGCTGCTTGTGGCCATTGCGCGAGTAGTACCTCACGTATGTATTTCATGCTTGGCCATTGCGCGATTTGTTGTGCATACGCGAATAATCTCTTACTTGATGATAACATCTTGCTAATGGTACTGACGTGTTACATACTGTGAATCGCTTCGTCGGCCGGGACACCCGTCGTGACTATCACGGTCTGATTTGATTAGTGGATGCCTCTGTTGCTAAGTACAAATCACACAATGCGTGGTGGTACTCCAAAGTGACTAAAGCATATTTTACACCCATGTACGCACATTGTTTTGGAGCCTGTTGTGCGCGCACGTGGTGCTCAGATAAGAACTTAGAATAAGAGCTCTGGCTTGCCGCACACGCAATTTTTTGCCCGCGCCAATCCGCAAAGGCACCTGGTAGTACACTTGGATGGTGACTCACATGTGTACCACTGATACACAACACTTTCCCTTGTCTCTGTAAATTTTAACTTATAAGCCGAAGTGAGCACGAAGTAGACAAATCCATGTTCCTGGCTCATTTCATTGCATAATTATGCGCAGTAAAGCTTTTTCAAAATTTGCCACCACCATTAGTGGTCTTATGTAGTACAAATATGTAGCTTGCATAGGCGCACCATATATAATCTGGGATAACTAAAAAGAACTGATCAATATTTTATACATTGAACATTTGTGTATCAAATATTGAACAGTAAATTTGTGGATGCAGAATTCATCAAATGTAAAAAGTTTTATATGCATATCTGCATCTACATGTATTAACAAGATAATGTTATCATATCATCCCTATTATTGTTCACACCAGGAGTGATCAAGATCATCTTTCATAACACATGAAGTGTATACTCGAGAATGGTCAGTAAGTGCACTCACACCGAAGCAAGCAGAGAACATATAGACCATCAAAACCTAGGTTTCCTCTGAAGTGGTATGTATTCAGTGGCAAGTTATGTGGTAACTCATCTTAACTAAAAATAATATGTCACTTGATACACTATTTTGGCCTGTTACACCGCTTCAGCACCAGCTTATTACAAGAGTTATAGAGGTAGTGAAGAAAACTTGTTTGATCACTTGCACGTATACTCATTCACTATATATATATACATGGAGCAGCTTGCTCTTGAAAGGATCCGTCTTATTTGTGAATAAACCGTCGTGGGTATGGGGTTTTTCTTAGAAACTTGAGCTCGAAAGCACACAGCAGAAGTGTCCTCAATTTTGTCTCCGTCAAAAAGCAACTGGTGCCATCCATATCAACCGAAGTAACTTATTCGGGGCTGGAACCTGGAGGGTTGATGCTCCTCAGAGGTTCGCCTGTAAACCACACAACAACATTCAAACACAAACTACAAGGTTTAAAAAAGAAAGTTAATTCACAAGCGGAGTGTTCTCCGGAAAACATATATTCAATATACCCGGGCTAGTCATTTAAGGTTGCCGTTCACGTAATCCCAGTTGACAACGTTCCAGAAGTTCGCGATATACTCAGGACGACGATTCTGATACTTCAAATAATACGCTGCACAGCACAAATACTCCTCGTCAACGGCTACGTTCACAGGAAAACAGCGAGAGGTAGGAGCACCCAACTGACAGTGAACGTCTGGATTCCAGAAACCAGCACCCCAAAAAAAACTCACCGTGCTCCCACACGTCTAAGCCGAGAAGAGGAACACAAGGCTCGGCAATGCCAGCCATCAAAGGATTATCCTGAGTGAACAGCAACTTTCTGTCAACCGTTGAGTTTCCTGACCCAGGAAAGAAAGTGTCGCACAAGGCAAAACTGTGAAGTAAGACTCAAGCACGTATCCGTGCCTGTTCGAGAAGGGCTGGTCACCCTGCCCAAAGAGGCAAAAATACAGGCGTATCTGAGCCAAAACACAGGGAAGCACGTAAGTAGGGAGTTCTTGCCTGGTTGGCGGTGGAGGTGATCACAAGCGTGCCGTCCTCTTGTTGGCCAAGCCAAGCCCTGCGGGAAAAGGAAGTGCGTGTTAGTAATATCGAGCAGGAAAGAATTTTTGTGTGTCTTACAAATACAAGCATAGTTCGCACTATCTTTGTCAGCACTTTCGAAAGAAAACTCGGTGTGGACTCACCAACCAGAACCGAACCGGCCCGCTGCCGCGGCGTTGAACTTATTCTTCATTTCATCGATAGAGCCGAAGGATGCGTCAATTTTTGCTTTCAACTGCAGATACAACTTGTTAAATTCCGAACGACTTGGAAAAAATACAACAAGGAAGGGCTGTGCAGCCTCAACCGATCTCACACATAACAAGGATCGACGCACCTCAGCACTTGGGCCGTTGGTAGACCCTGGAGCGGCCATGCACTGCCAGAAGAAGGTGTGGTTCCAGTGACCACCTGACGGCAATGAGGTAATCCGCAGCTGAATTCAGTGAGTTTGCGCCGTGACGTTAAGAACCGAGCAACACGCCAATAAGTAGTGTGCTCGAAGTTGTGACATAAGAGCTCCGGTCAACAGACGATATGCTCATACCCTTATCTCTAATTGAGACAGTGATGCTCAAACGGATCGGTGACACAGTTGAGAGAAGGGAAACTACCTCCGCTGTTGCGCACAACCGTGGCGCACTCCGGGGGTAAGGCTGACGCAGCTGCACAAAGCTCCTCAATGCTCTTGCCTTTAAGAATGTCGTTTGCCTCCACGGCCTTGTTAATGTTTCCAACGTATGTTTGGTGGTGCTTGGTGTGATGGATGTTCATGGTTTGGGCGTCGATGTAAGGCTCGAGAGCTTCATACGAGTAGGACAGCGGGGGGAGTTCGAAAGCCATGCCGACGACAAATAGTTTCTGCATCCACACACAAATTTCGGAAAATTATGCACATGTGATACATAAGAAGAGTTAAGACAACTGCAGGTGAGCACTTCGCAAACAGAACCCCAGAGGTATGTTTGGCAACGACCAACCATCCCGCTGCTTCGCACTTAAACCCAGTGAAGCTTGCCTTGAAGCTCAGTGTAGGCGAAGTAAGACAACTAGTGATTTTCAGTAACTGTAGCAAGTATCCTAAAGAATAGATCTGAGACAGCGATACTTTCGAATATCTCTGCAACAAGCAAGGATTTCAGGGATCGGGAAGACATACTCGACACTCACTCAGTATGCAGCGAAGAGGGATATACCGCAGTTGCAAGGTTAAAACGTAGTGTTCAGCAATGAGTATCGCAGCGTTACAATTTAAAAGGCGTACCTTTGAGCAAATGATACGGTGTCAACGGATGAGCGCGATCTGGTAGGTGCAACAGTTCTAGTTATGATGGAGGAGTTGAAGGGTTAACTAACAACATAATCGACATATGAACAATGAAGAGATAATTAGATACGTGGAAGGTGACACGTCGGTCGGGTGGCTGGCTTGTTGGAGGGAAAGTCTAATTAGGAACTGTCGCGTCGGCAGCGTAGAGCGCGAGCGCGACGGTCGCGCAGTGACGTGGGTCAGTGCAGTGACGTGATGAGGTGCTTTTGTGCTACTGAGTACTGTCACAGGCCTACTGTAGTGTGAGGTGTCAAGTGTGAAGTGTCGATGTCGCTGTCGCGCAGTGACATGACATGACATGACATGACATGACATGACATATGACATGACACATGACCCCCCGACATCCCCCGACTACCATGCAAGCATGAAGCAAGGTCAAGGGCGGTCCCTATCGCGAAAACCGCGAAAGTTACTACTGTAGCCAGCACATAAATGGAGAATCCGACTAATTCTACAATAGCCACCATGACAACCAGTCCTATCCCAGGTCGAGACTAACTACTGCGTCAAATCGGTAACCTCCGATGTAGATTGAAATTACATGTCAAGGCACCGAGGACAGGTTCGAAGACCGCGGAGGACAGGAACAACGCTGACGTCAGTTCCACGTCATATGGAGGACGCACTCGGACAGTCGATCGGTTTGGCACTGTGAAGGCGTGCATTCGAATTATGCTGCGTTTTTCTCATGAAAAACAAATTTAAAATAAAAAGCAAATTTGCAAGTCTCTATCAATCGAGTGCGAATCTCTCCAGCGCGGGGCTGAAGTTGCAGCAGCCGAATAAAAAGTTTCGGCGGCTGGAAGCGAAAGGAGTTGCAGCAATAGCCGCAATAGTAATCTATTGATATCACAACCTCTTACGAGCGAGCGACACATTTTACGCGCAAAAAGGTGGAAGCAGATCCTGTGGTGTTTGAAGGTGCGCCTGACACTGCATGTCGCGGAGATCAAGATGTGGTGGGTTTTGCGCAGCTATTATTGCCTCTCTCGTGAGACTTTTTTGGAATACTGCTTTTCACAACATTGTTATGCTATGGAATATTGATTGGGAGCGAGCGACTTTTCAAGATAGAGAATATCACAGATATCATCGATGAGATAGTGTTTCTTCTTACTCTCGTCGCGCGGACATCTTAGGATTGTGGCATAGTAGTATGTCACCTTCGATTTCGTAGGGATTTGGTTTCCTCCGTATTTGTGTTAATGGCGGTTTCTTGGGATTCTTGTCGCCTGATGGCAGACTACGAGGTGATATCCATCACACTACTGTCGTTTACGTCGATCGGATAACGCTTTCGAGTACTTCGCGATCTAAGTTCTTCGTTAACTAAGGTCTTCGATATATGCTATCTTTCACAACGCGTTATCTTTAAGGCGTTTTAAAGGGGTTCACCTTTCTTGTTTTTCGTGGTCGTTGTGGAAATGGATAGTAAAAATGTAACGGGATTTTGCAGACTGGCGACTATCCTCGAGGAGCTACACGATTAGACTCACGCGCATATTGTATATTCAAGGTGCGAAACTTTCCTTCATGATCGCCCCGATATGAGTATTCCAAAAGTGCGGCACGATGTTTTGTGTGGCATGGCACGGAAGAGGCAGTACTAATGCAAGTTTGTGGGGAGGTTCTATATTTTCGGAAAGATGTGGTTTCGGTATTCTAGCGATTGATGTTTGTCTTTTAGTATGATGAGAAGTTGTGGAGGCTTTCCATGGCATACCAACCATAAGGTACGGGTGACTAATTTGTGTGGCACGACGGTTTGTGTGGCATGGCACGGAAGAGGCAGTACTAAGCAAGTTTGTGGGGAGGTTCTATATTTTCGGAAAGATGTGGTTTCGGTAGTCTAGGAATAGATTTTTGTCTTTTAGGATGATGACAAGTTGTGAAGGCTTTCCATGGTATACTAACCATAAGGTATGGTGACTAATTTGTGTGGCACGACGGTTTGTGTGGCATGGCACATGCCCTGCCACATCGTAGGGGGCGTTGATGCTAGTTTATAGGGATGGTCTTGTTTTCGGTAAGATGTGGTTTCGGTATTTGCATTTTCCTATTAGGAAGCCGGGCGAGTGCGATTTTGCAGGATTTTTTCTACCAGCACCATGGAGACCGTCATCTTCACCTTCGTACTTCTTCACCAGCTCGTACCTGAGTTCGTGTCGTTACCCGTGTTGTGCGCCTTGGTTTCGACCTGCATCCGGGTGGTATTGGCCACCTGCTATCGGCATAGTGCGTATTCTACACCAGTGGTGCCCCTTTAGCCCTATGCTCTGTGTGCTGCCATGCTCACGATACTCTCCATGCAGCTTATGCTCCCCGTGCTCACCGTGCAGCTCATGCTCCTCGTCTTGTCATGCTCACCATGTGGTTATTTCCCCGGTGCTCAGCGTGCTATCATGCTCCCCGTGCTCCCCGTGTTGTTATGCTCACGATGTGGTCCAGTGCCTCCCCCGTCTTTGTTATGCTCCCCGTGCTCCCCGTGCTGTCATGCTCCCCATGCTCCCGGTGCCGTCATGCTCATTATTCTCCCCGTGTTGTCATGCTCACCATGTTAGCAGGCTCCCATGCTCCCCGTGTTGTCTGCTCTCGATGCTCCCCGTGTTGGCATGCTCCCCATGCTCCCTGTGTTGGCATGCTCATAAAGCTCCCCGTGTGTTGTCATGCTGCCATGTTGCATGCTCCCAATACTCCCGTGTTGGCATGCTCCCAGCATGCCC
>LGRX02030161.1:0-22067 GCA_001247695.2 Cymbomonas tetramitiformis
CGATTTGGGCCGTCCACATGTGGACGGCCCAAATCGTGGACGGCCGGGGGCCCAAACATTCTTAACATTCTAAGATTTCACAAATCAGGGCTCCCATACTTAAGCCCATACTTAAGGAGTGTAACGCGTCGGCCCGCGTCGACGCCTGCGTTTCCCCATACTTAAGAAAATTTAAAATTTTTTTATACTTAAGGAATATACACTGGCTCCCCCCTCCCCCCCTAACCAGGGACTCAGGGGGTATAACCCAGTCGCATGCGAGTGTCAAACGTGCGTCAGAGAGACGAACCCAACGACAGAGCTTGACAACCGTATACGATTGTCACACGTGAGTCTGGGTGTCGGACCTAGTGCACCTGCTTGACAATCGTATACGATTGTCAAGCAGGTGAGTCTTGGTGTCAGGTGTGCTGCACATAGACATATCGGGGCGTCTAAGGTTCAGGGTTTTAGGATATATGTTGGATATATATATTGGAGGAGTTGTAACCGGAGGTCATTTCATCACACCTGCGTTCGTCACATAGAACCACAACCCGCCCCTTAGACTACCTCACCATTATGCCCAGTATTGGAATATTGCAGTATTGGATATGGCCTTTCGATGCTTTTACGTTTCGCGACTGCCAGTTACAACAAGCCCAATGGGTTCCTGAAGACCGTTTAATTCTCCGCTTGTGGCGGCGAGCGCGGCAACAAGCTGAAGAAGACTGGGAGGACTTCGGGCAACATGCAGTTAATCTCAGGACCTATCACTGGTGGAGTTTTTGGCCGATGTACGTCCACGGCCGTAGATCCAGCGAAAGGTTCGGGGTGAGGCATCTCGTGTACTGGTATGAGGGCGGGTGGATCTACCACCGATACTCAGATTTGGAGTGGCGGGGCTGGCGAAATAGACACCGCTACAGCGAAACTACGCACTGTGCCCTGACAGAGATGGAAAGCGATCTGCTGCAGGAAGATGAAAGGAGATGCGAAGGTTGCGGGCGTATGTTCAGAATCTGCACACTAACGCGCATAATTGATGCTAGCGCGTGCAATGAGGAGACATATGCTTGGTAGCTAACACTTATGTCACGTGTTAGTACTGAAATAAACCGTATACTTACATGTAGGAAAAACAATAACTTTCACGCCGTGCATACCAAAACTACCCTCTGCACACTTCTGACAATCGTACACGACTGTCAACACCGTGTTGAAAGGAAATCTCTCGAAGTTTACTGCTATATAAGTAATGTTACATGTCTTTTATTCATTTATTTTCGCAGTAAAATACTAGCATCATGAATACTCCTGAGTTCATGGAAGACGCACTTGTTGAGCTTGAACGTATGTATATCGAATACGAAAAATGCAGTGTGTGCCATTCCTGGAATTGGTTCTTATATCGCGAGGAAGTGTTCATCGATCCTGCGCTGATTCCTACACATGACCCCTCTGAGGCTAAATGGAGGTTTATCCGCGAGACTCGGGAAACATGGTATTTTCAACTGTTGGATGCGCATCGGTATCCTGCCACTACTGCGCAATATACGTACACTCCCACGCAAGCCAACCCTGGCGCACTTACCCCAAAAACAATGGCGGTTCCCACAGATTTCATTCCGGAGTTGATTAACCAGGGCACAGGCTTTGACCAGGAACCTGATGACGACGGAAAGTGGTGCAATTGCCGTTAGGAAAAAAATACCTTGCTCCCATGCCTATTTAAGACGTGTTGTAGCGAGTTTTAATCATTTATTTTCGCGTTCAAGAACTTCCTGAGAAATGGCGCTGACCCGGCAGGTTGAGCGACGGTGGGTGTCCGTTGCAGGGATGCCCCTCTGTGGAAGCCATCCTGTCGCGCCAGCACGAACTGTTTGCATTAATTCGCGACCATCTGCAAACTCTGCCTGAGTAAGAACGCCTTTAACCCACTTATCCTCCAATGAACGAATACGACCTTGCACGCACAACAAGTGCTTTGTTGAGTTCTGTCGGTTCATCGCCAGGCAAATTTGTCGAATCTGCATAAGGCTATCGAATTCCACCGACTCCAACAAGGTGGAGTAGTATGCCCCCCACGATCTCCACTTCGCGTGCATGCTTTCCGCAAGGCACACAAGCGGTCGTTGGATTTCGGCGGTCATGTCTTCGGTTTGATCCTTGAATTGCGACAGAATGTGCTGCGCGTGCCGTATTTGGAAAACGAAGTATGCATTCAATTTTGGCTGATTCGACCTGCCACAGTTCTCAGCATACCAGGCGAAGATGGCTGTTTCACAGGACACCTTGGCCTCGGGAGTAGAGTAAATCCATCGCTGTAACAGGTCTTTGTGCACGGCATGGAGATCTGATGGAATAAGAGATTCGATCTTATGTAAGTTCTGCCCCCAATGGAACGTGCACTCCAGATTGTTACGGTCATCTTGGTCTGGCCAAACTTTCTTGATTGCTGCCCAGTTAGCACCTGTGCCCCAAATATTAATCAGTTATTGAAAACCAAGTATATCATGCGTAGGTTTACACGTTGCTAACAATCGTATACGATTGTCAGAACGTTATAATGTGCAAACTCCCACATAGAAAACTATGATTATTGACTTGCCCTGTATTTCATGCGTAGGTTACACTGTGATGACAACCGTATACGATTGTCAACGGTTCCGACAATCGTATACGACTGTCAGAACCGTGTAACTTACAAACTCTCCCATTGAACATTATGATCTGTAACTTACCAGCTGCATCTCCCATGAAGCCATAGAATAATACCTCCTCACGCGGATGTTCGGCTGCTACCGTCTTCTTCACCAATGTCCAAAACAATACCTGTGTTTCGGTACAGTCTTTGGGTACGTTCATGGTGGCAATAGTGAGCAGGGCGTTGGCCTCTATGGAGAACACGTGCGCCCCCATCGTCACCCAATCCCCAGAAACCTTGCGATGTACGAAATCCAAGTGGACGTACGCTGAGCGGAGGTAGTGGTCGCTACTTTTCGGGTGCATGCGACGCACGAGATCCACACCTCCATCCACTCCGACACTGGACATAACGAACGTGTGAGCAAAACTGTCGATGTTCCCCTCGTCCGCGAAAGATTGCAGTAGCCCCTTACCGTGCTGAGCAGCCCATTGGGAAACGGCTTTCATGCCCTCATCCTGTCGACGACCTCGCACGAAATTCTGGTCCACTGCCTTATCAATCACGTTCATTTGCCTCGCGATCTCTGGTAGCTGGCTAGGGTCAAAAGAAGAGTCTTTTGGAAAGACGGTTTCCGAGAGTAAAGTCCTTTTCACCTGGCACACGTTTCGAACTCCACCGGTGTTAAGAACCTCCTCAGCCCTAGTCTTAGCTGCTTTTAGCTCACCCACGCTGGGATTGTCGGTGGACAACACGGAATGGTTGTGTCCATTGGAGGGAGTAGAAAGCACGAGGATGTTCAAATCGGAGTCTTCTTGGAAGCTTACTTCAAATGGACAATTGCCGGAATGAGTAGGCGCAGCGTTGCAAAGGGCGCACGCCAGATTGCGGTTCTTAAAGGTACCGGTGAATTGGAAACGGTTACGTTCACCCGTTGTACGATATAGGACACATGCATCGTTCTCACATGATAAAGCCCCACCACATCGCGTAGTTCTAGTAATACGGCCTCTGATACGCCTTTTGTTCCCAGAACGCATCCAGGTCCGCGGATCGTATTTTAAGAAATCTCGCCAAGGAGAGAAATGTCCAGCACGTGGCTTATAAACTACCCCCGGAAGTAGAGGCACTGGCAGTTCGTCGACAACCTCTTCACGTATACCTGGCGCTACGTCTTGGGTCAAATCAACGTGCTGAGAAAAATCTATCGGAATAGCTGGTCCGGTATAGGCAGTATTTTCCGATTTGACCTTATGCTTGAGCTTTGGTTCTTGTACAGCGCTAGAAGATTTCGTAGATTCATACGAGTCCTTAGGAGGTGGAGGCGATTCGGTTAAGTCACAAACTAAATATTCTTGCTTTACTTCAGGGCGAGGCGTCTTAGGAGGCGGAGAAGCTGATGCTTGGGAAGATTCGTGTGTGGCAGTGTCGACATTCGCACAACCGGTTTTCACGTCACTAGATCCGGGGGTTGAACTGACACCACCGATCACAAGTACGTCAGCTCCGTCAGGGAACACGGTACCGAGTTCGACAGGTTGCACGTCTTCTGCGCTGCGCAGGTGAAGAAGCATCGGGGTGTCGGTAAGGGTTGGAAACAAGGCCTGTAGTAACGGAAGAGATATTGGCACGGTATGCGGGACATCCAAAGCATGATTACCGTATCGCAGGGAAGCCGGCATGGTTTCCTAAGGTACCATGAAAAATGAATTATTTTATGAAAATAATACCCTATATAGACATGGTGCCAGTGTTAAAGTTTAAGAAATAAAAAGCATTCACAATATTGGTATGGGGGACAGAGCCTGACAATCGTATACGATTGTCAGAACCGTAGGCGTCGTGCGGAGGATGCACTCCGAGTGCAGACTGTATATAGACACGGGTGCCAGTGTAAATGTTTAAGAAATAAAAAGCATTCACAATATTGGTATGGGGGACAGAGCTTGACAATCGTATACGATTGTGAGAACCGTAGGCGTCGTGCGGAGGACGCACTCCGAGTGCTGACTGATGCGCCGACCAGCACTCCGAGAATACCCCAAAAACATTAATATATTCCTTAAGTAAAAAATTTAAATTTTCTTAAGTATGGGGAAACGCAGGCGTCGACGCGGGCCGACGCGTTACACGCCTTAAGTATGGGCTTAAGTATGGTAGCCCTAATTTGCGAAATGTTAGAATGTTAAGAATGTTTTGGCCCCCGGCCGTCCACAATTTGGGCCGTCCACATGTGGACGGCCCAAATCGTGGACGGCCGCCCGAGGGCCGGGGCCCAAACAGTGGCCCAATACCTACACTCACGACAAGAAGAACGCCATCGGACGCGGTGGACATGGTGACGGCGTCCGCTTCGCGGCGAAGCCCCTTCCCGAGCACGGCAACCAGAGTGGAGACTTACGGCGTAAATGCGACGTAAATGCGACGTAAATACGCCGTAGTTCACTGTCGAGGAACTCGTATTTTATGCCATATATACGCATACGTTACGCCGTATACCGTATTTTACGCCGTATATACGCCGTATATACGCGATACGGTGATTTCTCGACACCGTAACCGTATTCACCGTAAGCCGTAAGTCTCCACTCTGACGGCAACATCCCGCAGACCTTCCGTGGGAAGTCTTCGGGGAAGGTAGCTTTCCACAAGCCCACCGGCACGTTCGTTCCTTTGTGCCAGCACCCGGCATGCTCCGCTACGGCGGAGAAGCATTGGCATCGGGACTGCCCGAACGGCGGGCCACGCGGACATGTTGGCGCACACGGTGTCAGCGTTGCGGACAGCGAGAACGACGTACAGACGATGTTCCAGAACGCCATGGACGACAACGACGCCGCCCGTTTCGACGCCGTCTGCTGCATTGCGGACGGCAAGCCGGAGCTCTACGACACCGTCTCCGCCTTCTCCTTCGTTGTCGCCGAGGAGCGGGTGCCCGACACCATCGACGAGTATCTGGAGTGCCGCCAGCCCGCTGACACCCGCTTCGGGGTTTGCGCGGTTGGTGGTGCTACGAACATCAACAACTTCAAGGTCCATGCGAAGGTCCATGACGACGCTCCGGTCGTACCACCGCCGCCAGCGCCGCCCTCCGCTCCGCAGTCGGTGGTGTCCGACGAGGAGGTGTACCCCGTCAGCGCGTTGCACGCGCACGAGCCGCACATGTCCTTCATGGACAAGTTCGCGGTCAACTTGGACCTCACCGGGCCGGAGCCGACCCTCGCAATGCACAACATGGGGACCGTTGCGCCCGTGGACTCGGTATTAGTGGCAACAGACGACTCCGAGGATGACGACGAGTGTCTTCCGCCACCGCGGCGGACCTTGGGATGCGGCAGACCACCGATGGGTTTTGGATTCTCCGCCCTCACATCTCTCGCAGTCTGCTTGATGTTTGTTGTTTGTGCAACCGCCGTGCCTTCACGAGACCGCTCCGCGCAAGCATCATCAGCAGCAGGGCGCACCGGCGACGAGGTCGGTGGTGCTGGTGTGTTGACGCCCACAGCCATTCCGCCGGCGCTCTACTGGCGCCCGGAGGGCTGGTACCCAAACGTGGTATACCGGTCCGGGTGGACGTGGCACCCGGGTCACTCGCAGCCACCCGAGGCAGCTCCGATTGTTACCGAGCCGCCCTCGCCGGGTGGTGCTCCGCCATCGCCGGTCTACGTGCCACCCGCCTGGGGCGGGGGAACCGGGGATGAACCTTCTTCTTCAATTCAGCACCGGACCAGACTGGTTGCGCCCGGTGCAACTGACTACAACGACATCGGCACATCCTCAGTTCTCTCATTTTGCTCTACGCATGATTTGTCAGACAGTGGTACCAGCTCTCCTGGGCGCTGTAACAGTGGCACCGGCTCTCCCGGGCACTCTCGACGTGGCTAGAGTTGGCGAGATTGAGATTAGCCTGCCTCCAGATTGTGATGCTGTTGGTTCAGGTTGCCCCGAGATGGGCTTAATTTAGGGTTTTAACTGTACAGTATCTGTATTCTGCAGTATGCCTCACTGACTGCTAGTTTCGGGAGTTACCCTGCCAGAAAGGACAGGTTCTCCTGTAGGATGCTTATTTCCACCGAAGCTGAGTAGGTGTTTGTTTTCAGTTCCGTGGCCACCTAGTTTGCCAGTCACCACCCTAGGTGGTGTGCTGGAAGTGACACCCCGACTGTCATTCCTATAGTTAGGGTGTATGACTGTCACCGGTCCCGGAACCCTAGACCCCGAACATATAACGGGAAGAGACTGAGTATTCTCCCCGATTATCTATTCTGATTTACCAGTCACACCGAATATACAGTCCAGCTGATATATTCAGGAGGAGGTGACCGGTGCGAAAGCAAGGCGGGCGTTGTCGGTAAAAGTGTCGGTAAAGAAATGTGCCTATGTGCGGCATATATAGAATCACAGGGCGTGAAGCCCGCCGCAGGCGCAAAATTTTAATTTTAAGTATGACAATTTGTCAAAAATCGATAAAATTTTGGAAATTTATCGATTTCCCCCTCAACGCGACTCGGCCCATCCGCAACTTTTCCTTCGGCCCGCCTTCGGCCCGGGCCTCCATGACACGGCCCCGGGCCGGCCAATCCCAGGAAGATATCTTCCCTGCCGGACCGAGGGTCCCGGTCAGGCAGTATAAGGTTGCGAACTCCCAGAGAGTTCGGCTCCGGTGTTTGATCATATTTCGGATTCAGGGTATTATTTTGAACTGTGATTTTCTGCGTGGTGTATATATTCGGTGTCTCGGTTTTTTAGCAGTATGGACGAAATTTCTGACGCTCAGTTAGAAGAAAAGATCGCGGCCGTGAAAGGATCCGTTGAGTACGCAACCTATAAGGCCAAGTTGAATGAGACTATCCCGAAGCTTTCCGACGATGACAAAAATCTCCAATCGTATCTCGCTGCGCTTGTCCACGAGCAGCGCAATCGTTCCGCGAATCGGCCAGGAAAGTTAGACGCAATTCTTCAGTCAGTAGGGGCGAGAGCGCCCGAAAAACGTAAGCTTCAGCGCCCCACAGCTTGGACCGCAGGCGGTTTCGTTCACTCCAAGCAAGGTGGATCAAAATCGGAAGACCTTTCGTGCAAGCGCCAGTTCGAGACGCTAGACAAAGCGGATGACGTCTTCTTCAGCGTTAAGCAGCAGTTGGAAGGCTTGGAGCAGCCAGCGTCAATGGCTGAAGAAGAGTTGACGAAAATCAAGAAGATAAAAGCTGCAGTCGAGGAAGGTATGCTCTGGGCTGAAACCCAAGCTCAAGTAGTAGATATCGCGTTCAAATTCGGATGGCCTACCGCCCAAGAGTTTGAGGGAGAGCCAGTAGTTGTCACAGAGGAGCAAGAAAAGAGGCTCAAGCAAGCCAAGAATGGCTACTACCCAAATTCATGGTCCTACCACAAGGACCAATGGGCAATTGCGGTTTCGATCACTAAATCGATTATTTGAGGCACAGGCAACATTATTTTTGCACATGATATTTATGAGTTAAATGAATTTTATTTCTTATAGCGGCGGCCCCCATGAGACTTTAGGTGGGTGGTTGAACGACACGCTTTAGGGGTGTAATTTCACCAAAAGCTTGAAAAAATGGTGGTCCTACCACAAGGACCACCGTTCTTTTGAGTATTAGGAGTCACATGGGGGGCTCACGGTGATGCTCATGGTTATACATCTTGAGTTTATGACCAAATAAGATAACTGAATCGGTTACTTCGCACCCTCATCATCATTTCCGCTCTATTTCAGCATGACGCATGTTCAACACAATGCAAATTCCGAATTTAGTGAATTTCGGACTTTAGAAATTGGCATTCATCCATTCTAAAATGTACACGCCAGTCGAAAAATAAGATATTTGGATGATGCTAGACTTTCAGAAATTCGCAATACATATATACTTGAAGATTTAATGTGCCGCACACACCAACCTTGCGATATATGCCCTCTAGCAAGCAATTGTGATGGCTGGCTGGTCAGCTCGCGTGACCACTGATTTAGGGGGGGAAGCCAACGAGCCAATGAGCCAATATATGCATTCCAACCGGGCCTACCGCCCAACTATGATTAAGACATATGTATAGGTTCAATTTGATGGTATCCGCGCAGGTGTAGTGTTGATATGTGATTGGTAAAAAATTATTGAAGATGAGTCACTAATTTGCCACATTTGAATGTTAAAAAAATCCGATTTGAAAATTTTGAGTGTAGAGGTTTGAAATGCGTTCGTCATGGATATATGGGATGGATATAGGCCAAACCAGCGTTCAAATAAATTAATATAGTACCTATATATACCACCTTTCATTGGTTAGACACCACAAATCACGGGAGATGGCCAATTAAATTATCGGAACAATGGTCCTCGTGGTAGGACCAAATCGTCGATTTGGTCCTACCACAAGGACTGCGGGGCAGTAGCCAAGAAGGCAGTGGCTGAACGCTACGCTAAGATTGAGAAGGGAAAAGCTGGGAAAAAGAATTTGAACAAGCCTTTTGTTGGAGGGCGTCACCTTCCTAATCGCGAGCAGCCCAATCAAGGAAGAGCGTGTTTCATATGTGGCAATCCCAATCATATCTCTCCCAACTGTCCCCAGAATCGTAATGGAAAAGGGAAAGGGAAGTGAGAAGGTGTTATTCACCTTGAGGCAGTAAGTGCCAATGGAACTTCGGCTTATCGCCTTAGAGAACTTGCGTGGCTTATTGCCCGCGGTATTATTGCTTATCGCGGTAATTGGGCAGTGGCCCTTGCGTAATTGTCGGAATTGCTTCTCAATTTGTCTCGATGTAAGTAAATCCAATGCAAATCGTGCTTGCAGAGCCCACAACGTGGCTTGCTGTTAACAAATTGCGTGGCTGCTTAACGCAGTTTTGTGGCAATGCTTTTATGTTTGCTCGGTGTGCTTAATTTCGGAGTGTGCCCGCACTCGATCACACGTTTCCAGGATTGTGACGTGTTGCTTAGCGGAACTTGCTTGCCCGCGTTGAGTTGCCAGCAATTCAATCTTCAAAATGGAAGCATAGCACACTCAGGCACGCGACACGGAGTGTTTTTTCCAATGTACCTGTCGTCCGATCCTTGTTCTCTCTTTTAGTTAGCTTAGTAGGTTCAGTTTTGTTTGCAGAATTCCACGACTGCCCGTCCGAGTTCGACGAGGCGGCAGTCCCTGCAGTTTCCACGGCTGCTCCTAAGAATACAGGCAGGCTTCGGCAGCGGTCAGGCTTCTGGCGGTCCTTTGCTTCAGCTCTAGTGGTGACCTGGGTGCTGTTCGGAGTGCCACTCACGTGGATCAACGGCCCTCCACCTAGCAGTTTCTTTCCCAACTCTCCGACAGCTTTGGCAGAGGAGGAGTTCGTGACAGAGGCAGTGCTAGGCTTGGTTCAGTCTGGTGCGGCTGAGGAATGGTTCACACGTCCCGAGGTTATCTCCGCTCTTGCGGTGGCATATAGAGACACAGGCCCAGACAGCCCACCTAAGAAAAGGCTGATCTGGAACGGCAGGTATGTCAACTCGTTCATAGTGGTCCAGAAATTCAAGTATGAATCTCTGGCTATTGTGAGGGACTTGCTCGGTTGGTATGGCACCTTGTGGTCTTTTGACCTGACCTCTGGCTATCACCACGTGGAGTTACACAGTGACTTTCACACATATGTGGCTTTTAGCTGGAAGGGCAGGTTTTATGTCTTCAAAGCCCTCCCTTTCGGTCTGGCACCTGCCCCTTTCTTCTTCACCAAAATCACCAACGAGCTGGCCGCTCGGTGGAGGAGGCAGGGTGCAGGCTTGGTTCACTATCTGGATGATTTCCTGTTTATTCAGGGACGGTCTGGCAGGCCTTTTGCAGTTGAGCAGGCTTCAGTTCTTCAGGACGTTGAGGACAGTGGCTTCCTGATTAACAAGGAGAAGTCCACACTGGACTTTCAACAGCTGATTGAGTTCTTAGGTGTCGGCATTGATTCAGTAAGAGGAGTCTTCTTTGTTCCACAAAAGAAGTGGGACTCCTTTCAGGCCCGGGTGGCATTCACACTCAGCAGGCAGTGGACCTCACCCCGAGAACTTTCCCGTCTGGCAGGGAAGATCCAGAGTTTCACTTTGGCTTTAGGCAAGGTGTGCCAGATGTTCTCCCGAGAGATGTATTTTGAGGTGGAGAGTCACTCCTCGTGGGACAGGCCTATTTCACTCACGGAGGCAGTGGCAGGGGAGCTCAGGTTCTGGCAGTCAGTGCAGAGGCGGCAATTCGAAGCCCCTATCTGGCCGGTATTTTTGGCTTTCAGGAACAGGATGTGGACGGATGCGGGCGGCACAGGCTGGGGTGCAGTACTCGAGGCAGTCACAGGCAGGCTTGAGCAGGTGGCACGAGGGCACTTGTCACTGGCAGAGAGAGATGCTTCCTCCACGCACAGGGAGATGGTTGGCTACCTGCAGGCTCTTCGGTCCTTCTCAGGATTCGTTCAGGGCAGCACACTGAAGCTGTACACAGACTCCCAGGCGGGCTGCCAGATCCTTGAGAAGGGTTGCAGTTCCAAGCACGCCTTGCACAGGCTTGTGGTGGACATTTTTTGGGAGTGCACCAGGCTCGGGGTGTCCCTGTACCCGGTGTGGGTGCCTCGGGAGCTCAATGCTCAGACAGACTACTTGGCTGGCATTTATGATGGTGATGACTGGCAGCTGAACCCGCACTGGTTCCACTGGCTCGACAGTCTGTGGGGCCCTCACACGGTTGACCGCTTTGGCACAGACAAGAATGCACTTCTCCCGTGGTTCAACAGCGGGTGGTGGTGCCCGGGCTCGGAGAACGTTGACTGTTTCTCTCTGACAGACTGGTGGCTGGAGAACAACTGGTGCAACCCTCCCTTCGGCATGGTCGGCAGGCTCTTGGAGGTGCTTAGGAGGTTCTCGGCGGTGGCTACAATCATCGTGCCGTACTGGACGGGCAGGCATTGGTGGCCTCTTATCTGCCCGGACGGGCAGAACTTTGCTCCCTGTAATATCAGGGACTGGAGGGAGCTTCCACGGGACACGGCAGAGGCGCTTTTTCTGCCGGGGGCCGGTCGGGCTAATGAGAGAGCCGTGGGCCCGCCTAACTTCAGGGTGTTGGCGCTGCGGGTGGACTACTCGGCTTGAGCAGGAGGGCACCTAGAGTCGGCCTTCTGGCGGCAGGTGGAGGTCAGCCCCAGGGACCCGTTGGAGCAGGAGCTGCTGAGGAGCATGAAGACCGATATGGTGACCACCAGGGCAGTGGGCAGCTGGTGCAACAACTACTTGGGAGCATTCGGCAGGTTTTCCAGATGGTGCAGAGAAAGGCAGCCCCCGCGGGATCCATGCCCAGCATTGGCAGTCACAGTGGCTTTGTACCTGCGGTTCCTGACAGACAGGGCAGAGACTTACTCAGTGGTCAAGACGGCATCAAGAGCTATTTTTTCAGTGCACGAGGTGGCTCTGGTTCCGAGAGATCAGAACCCCACCAAGTCGGAGTTGTGCAAGGCAGTGATGGAGCAGGCCAAGAGGAAGTATGGCTTGGGGGTGAAGAACCGCAAGGCAGCCATGCCCGTGGCTCTGTTGGCAGTCGGTATCAGGTTGTACCATTCAGACAGTAAGGGTTGCTTCTCCATCATCAGGCTGACCGTGGCATGCATGGGGGCAGTCATGTGGGCGGGGTGCTTGCGGTATTCGGACATGAAGATGGTCTGGGTGGGGGCCATGAGGTTCTACAGCACACATATGGTGTTTTTGCTCTGCCACAGGAAGAATGATCAGTACAGAGACGGTGACGTGGTGTATGTCTCCCGCGGCTCGGGAAAGCACTTCTGCCCAGTGGACTTAGCAGAGACACTCATCGAGGCAGGGCAGTTGTCAGGAGCTGTGAATCTCTTCCAGGGTTGGGACGGTAGGAAAGCGGTGAGGGATCCTCAGGTGCCGTTGAACGGCAGGCACATGGACTATCATGTGTGCAGGCGGGAAATAGTCCGCATGGTGGCTCAGGGTACTGGTAAGACGGAGGAGGAGGTCCGCCAGGTCTTCGGGACCCAGAGCATGCGGTCAGGCGGTGCCACTGTGGTGGCCCGCAAGGTGTCCTTCGAGGACTTCATGCGGCACGGGCACTGGACGACTGCGTCGGCAGCCACGAGGTACATTGAGCCGTCCACCGAGGAGCGGGTGGCAGTCACCGTGGCAGCTGACTACTAGATCGTTCGCATGTGGAGCACTAATTGCAACAGTGCTGTAGGAGTGACACTGATGTGTCCTGGCCATTATGTGTGCCTGCGGGCTATTATTGGTATATATTACCTGCACACTGATCTTTGTTTTGTCTCCGTGGCATGCTCTTGCTTTACAGATGTGATTATTGGTTAGCTACTAGGGTAGCTAGGGTAGCTAGGGGGGACCTGCAGGGCAGGTGTGTCACATAACGGGATGTTATGTGTCACAATGCAGAGAGCGGAGCGATAGGTGCTGTGTCACATAACTCAGGTTATGTGACACACCGGACCGAGGGTCCCGGTCAGGCAGTATAAGGTTGCGAACTCCCAGAGAGTTCGGCTCCGGTGTTTGATCATATTTCGGATTCAGGGTATTATTCCCGCCCTCCGCCCTTCCGCTGAGATCCATGATATATATTTTGGCAATAATAAGTTTCATCTCTTGTTGATTCGCTGACGGTTCCGCCTTGACCGTCTTTGTTGTGGCACTAATAACTTTAGATTATTAGTGCCTTCCTATACCCTATTTCCGTGGCATGCTCTTGCTTTACAGATGTGATTATTGGTTAGCTAGGGTAGCTAGGGTAGCTAGGGGGGACCTGCAGGGCAGGTGTGTCACATAACTAGAGGAAGAGGTGACGAGACAGCCGAGCGTGTGATGGCGATCTTCGGAATTCTCTACTCTGCTCACCTCTCATCTGTAATAAGGGTAAGGCTCGGAACCGATCTCAAAATTTCGGGATATTCCTCAAAACGTCCTTTCAACAATATTGATCGCAACTCTGAGTTCTCCCAACCTCATTCGCTGTAACCCATTTTGTTTCACAACCTGACGTCGTGTCGTCTTGAGAGTAGGAATGGCTGACCGTTCTGACAGCTTGAGGAGTATTCCTCCAAAACTTTGGAAAGGTGCACGACAGATTATCAACACCAAGAACAAGCTACGGAGCCGGGTGGCCACCCAAAACTTCGCCGGCCGCGAAATTTCGGAAGGGTCCTGGGATGGTTGGACTGCCCTGTGCCTTCAGCGGGGCGTTCATTCCAACGTTGGAACCACTGAGATAAGTGATGTTGAACTCGTAGTCGACGGTGCCGCCTGCAACATCGAGGCACTAGAGCCTGAACTGTTCCTTAAAGCTCGGGAAGCTTTCGGCATCCATCCAACGGAGTACAGGTGATCCCACGGTATACATGTGAGTGTAACAATTGTTTCATAGTATTAGTATTGCCGGTAGGGGCCTTAGGTCATGCATATAAAACAGCCCTGTCAATAGGGCATTATCTTTTGAGGTAGCTGCAAAATTTCACACAGTATTGTTATCAGCTGATATCGTATGCAACGTAAATCGGTATCCCGCAGAGCCGTTCTCGGAGCCGATCAGGCTATGCAGAAGACGAGTTTGCGTTATTTAGGCAGTGAAGATGCCGCGGGTAAGAGTCATTCGTTCTTCATGTTCACGAGTGACATGCGCTACGTGTTGAAGTCGTGCGAGGAGTACGACGTGGAGCAGCTGGTGGAGCTTTTGCCGAGCTATGTCGAGCACGTCCGTGAACACCCGGACACGCTGCTTCCCCGCTTCTTTGGCTTATACAAGATCGAATCTGCGAGAAGCGGCTGCATTACCGTTGTGGTGCAGGCGAACATTTTCGCGGGGTTTCGGCCTATTGTTGAGAAGTATGACCTGAAAGGCGCGATGTTCGACCGGCGGACGCCAGAAGAGAAGACAGTCCAGGAAGGGTCGGGCGCTGTCTTGAAGGACATGGATTGGCTCATCAAAGGGAGAACGTTGTCCTTCACGGTAAAAGAGGACCAGGCCTGCTTTCTGG
The DNA here is from genome assembly GCA_001247695.2 of Cymbomonas tetramitiformis. NCBI lineage: Eukaryota > Viridiplantae > Chlorophyta > Pyramimonadophyceae > Pyramimonadales > Pyramimonadaceae > Cymbomonas > Cymbomonas tetramitiformis. The sequence continues at coordinate 14,637 of LGRX02030161.1, forward strand.
ATCTGCTCCGGAGCGATCTCGCCTGGTTGACGAGCCAGGGGAGAATGGATTACAGTTTGCTTGTTGGTTTCGCGAGGGAGGAGAATCCCCACGGACACCTAACAGTGCTCAGCCGCCACGTCGTAAGAGTACTGCGCCTTCGTTATTCACCGCCCGAGCAGCCTTTTGAACTTGCCTACGTGGGGCTTGTGGACATCTTGATGAAGTTCAACTTCAAGAAGCGTTGTGAGGGTGTAATTTGTCATGCTTTTGGAGTTGACGTTTGTGCTCTGCCGCCAGACCGCTACGCATGCCGAATGTTGGATTTCGTGACGAAAAACAGCCATGAGCGAGTAGACGACGCCTGGGTGCAGCGCAAGATTAAACGCGGTCTTCGCTCTGATTCCATACGGGTACTAGCACGGACCTTCTTTGTGCAAGGCACTGTTGGCCTTTTCGCAATCTCTGCAGCGGCACTTGTTGTGAAGGTTTGCACAGGGCAGTATCTTCAAAGATCACGATCCAGGTAGTGAGCCGTTGGCAGTGACACCTGCTAAAAATGTAATTTCATGTAATATGTAAGGTGAAAGGGCACCTACTCAAAGGTTGGACAGAATCAAGTTGAACTAAAGCTTATTCGTGTCTGCCACTCTTTAAATCTGCCACATGGCAGCACTCGGACGTGTTGTAAAAACCCTGACATACTCATCTCACATATCAAGTTGTGCGATAATTGTACAAGGCATGGCAGTCCTCGTAACTTGTGTTTCACGGTGGGGGGACAATCCGAATAAATGTTCTTCGATTACTTGTGTGAATTTTGTCCACAAGTACCTAGAGCCCCAAACTACCCACCAGTGTTAAGAAGCCTCACTGTGTCGGCTCAATACCCCTTTATCGTTTGAGTTTGGAGGGGGACCAGACTCCCGCATGTGATGTGCTGCCCCCCCCTAGGAGCAAAGCATGGGCAGCCATAAGACCCCACATCACATGGCACCCACGGGGGGGTCGAAATGACCATCTAGGGGTTTGGGTTTTATTCGGAGAATTGTCCGATGTAAGCCAACAATACTTATAGCAGTGTTACCTATTTCGATGTTGCCCAAAACGATGGTGAGGTCCATTTTGGCTCATTCGAATGCATTTGTTGTGCAACATATGCAAAACTCAGGGAGGTGTAGGACTTGTGACTTAGGGCGGTTTGAGCGTGTTGGCAACCTGCACGTGTTGGAAGCGTATTAGTTGGTGAAAAATGAGCGCTAACATTATGAAATATGTGTATACAAAAGCTTTATGTACGACAAGAAGTCTTAAAAGTGATGAAACCTCAAATTGGCTCACAGGTTATGTTATTCGGTAAAACGCGTAAATATTGTTGATAATCATAATAGTACCAACAAAGCAACCTGTTCAAGCCTAAATCTACAACAAGAGTGCATATATTCCCGCTAGTATCTATGTTTTTCGAGTTCTAAAGAGGAGGCAGCGTGCTACAACTGGCGAACGATGTTTCCGGCCATTTTCAGCCTTACAGCGAACACAGGCCGTTACAACAAATGCTCGGATCTATACCGTGCACTTGAAAGCGCCTAGGTCACACACAGAGGAAGGGCCATATCAAATAAACAGGTTATGCACGTGACTATTTATCTATTTACTAAGTGCTTTGACACGCCATTAGCTATGCGGTTGCCTGCGGAACTGATTGCGATGTCGTCACGTACGGTCACCGTCGGTTCCTGCATCCCCCAACCCCCCCAGGAACTGTTGGGATTTTAACCCAAGCTGAGCGGGGTGAGACCCAATACTCAGACTACAGTCCCGAAGAATATCGCTTTGGTTTTGCACACCTTGCCGAGCTCATCGGTCCCTGACTGCGTGTTGATTCCTGCAACACGCAGTCAGGGTTTGCTGGATGTGACACACCGTGTGTCACTATCCTCTGTCTGTACTAGTATACTCCGTATAGTACGGGTGTCACAGGTTTAGGGTTTCCGGCTTAAGCCGAGCTTTGGTCAATATAACTTTACTTCGACTGTTATCTTAAGGGTAAGCATTCTGAGCTGTAACCCGATATATAGGTATCACTATACGTCCAACAGGTCATGGTGCGCCAGGCACCTTCCACTACTTTTGATAGCATGGGTGGCTAAGCCGCTCCGCTTGGTGGGGCGTTGGGGGCCCAATTTGAAGTCGTGATGTTTCGGGGTTGCGGTTGAGAGCTTGCTTCGGTCGGATTGATTTTTGGACTCGCTGCAACGTGCACCTACCTGGATTTTTGTACTGTCCGCGCTGGATTTCATTTGACGGAAACTTGATCAATTTTTGTCGTGGACTCCTTGGCCAACGCGTATTCGACCTTTGCAATTTCACAGTTACGGTTTCCTTGATTACCCGCTTCGACGCTGCATTCTACGCTCTCGGCTTAGCACCCATTTGTATTCTCCGACATCGCCCCTCTACCCCGACGCTACCACCTACAGGATTTTCATCATGAGTGTTTCTTCGCACGTTACGCCTCCCTTGGGGGCACACAATCGCATTCGTTTGCTGGACACCATATTTTCTCGCGACGTCGGGTCGCGTTACAGGCTCACGCCTAACTCTCCTGGAGCTGCATTGACCGCTCCAGACCGGATTCGCGCTACCGCGGTCTTGAAGTCATCTTGGGACGCCGACAGCATCAAGAGGATTTCTCGCGACGCGTTAGGCTCCAAAGATATCGCGTTTCAGGGCAACGAGAAGGACCGCGACGTGCTCTGGACGTCTATTGCCAAGTCCCTGCAGACCGCGTTCGAGCAGAAGGAGCCCGCCAACAATGTTGTTTTTTATCTGGCTGACGCGACCAAGGAGGTCAAAGCCATCTACAATGGTATCCTTTTCTCGACATTGATATCGTTGACTTCTCCTGATTCTACCGCACGACGTTGGGTGCCCTACATTCTCGGAAAATCAGAAGACGTCTAGAAGACGTCTTCTGAACGTCTTCGTAGACATGATGTCTTCTGGTTTCCAGAAGACGTCTTCTGAGTGGAAACGTCTTCTGGAAACCAGAAGACACTCTTCGGGGAAGACGTACCGAAGGTAGACGATATTGGGCACGAAGTGGGAACTGATTCCGCGCGATCGAGATATCATCAGACCTGAGACAGGTCGTCATCGTCATTTCGCCGGATCCGAGGTGCCATGCCACCGCTCCGAGGTGCAAATGGTAAAACTGCGAACGGAAGGTCAAAGGCAAAGGGAAAGGCAAAGGGTTCAGGATTTAGCGGCAGTAGGAATAGTTTTCAGAAGCATATGAAAAACATTCTAGTGCTTCTGAGAACTATTCCTACTTCTTCTATATCCTAAACCCTTTGACTTGCCTTTTACCGCTGCACGCGACCGGCAAGCATCTTTGAAACTTCCGAGTTTCAAAGATGCGTTTTGTATTTTGGGTGCACCCTAATTTTACAAAACGGCCGAGCGCTTCCCGTTTGTGCGGGATATTCACATTTATTCCATGGAATATATCATATGAATTAACACACATGCACACGCAGGGGAAACCCTCAGCTGCTTGGATTCTGCCCCGATGCCTTTGCAACCTCGCATGCTAACTCATATTACAATGAATATTCAACATTCAAGCGTTGGATACCCCACGCCAACGGGAAGCGCTCGGCCGATTTGTTATTTGGGTATGCGCACCCAAATGACAAAAAACGCATCTGTGAAACTCGTTAGTTTCAAAGATGCGTGGCCGATGCCTTCGTGATTATGTGTATATTTCATATGAAATATGCCGTGGAATAAATGTGAATATCCCGCACAAACGGGAAGCGCTCGGCTGTTTTGTAATTTTAGGGTCGTGCACCCAAAATACAAAACGCATCTTTGAAACTCGGAAGTTTCAAAGATGCTTGCCGGTCGCGTGCAGCGGTAAAGGGCAAGACAAAGGGTTTATGATATATAATAAGTAGGAATAGTTTTTAGAAGCAATAGAATATGTTTCATATGCTTCTGAAAACTATTCCCCAGCATGCAACCTGCTCTCGGCACCATGCAACCTTTCTTCCCCAGCTGGCAACCTGCCTTCCCCACGCCAGCATGCAATGTGTTGATGTGATTTCGCCGGAAATTTCCGTCGAAGAGACGATGACGACCTGTCTCAGGTCTGATGACCTCTCGATCGCGCGGAATCAGTTCCCACTTCGTGCCCAATATCGTTTACCGTACCGAAGATGTTCAGTGTGCTAGGGTAAGTCACGAGACAGAACGACAGCGTGTCAGAATGACGAGTGACGGGTACTATGACAGTTACAGATGACAGGCGTTTATAGGACCAGATCATACTTAGAGTGATACTCACCGGTCACTTTTCGGATCGCATTCCTCACCGCTCTTTCGTGGGGTTTCATAGGGCCCCTGACCCTTTGTTGCGTCCCATCCTTTTTGGCTTTTGGCTTTCTCCTACTTGCTAGGTCAAACTTTGCCTCGTGTTGGATTTTCCCGTCGGCTTGTTGGGAGGGCGAGGCCGCGCTCACTGCTGGGCGCGTTGCCTTCACATAGTTCAAGAGACCCGCTATCGACTCATCCTCATCATATTCATTGCACAGTTCTTGATACTTGTTCTTTTCTTCTTCAGTGGGTTCCATTTTTCTAACGAGGCAGGGAACGAAGCTGTTTCTTTGGCGGCGATAGCGCTCCTTTAGTGTCCTAGCTGGAGAACTTTACGCTCAGCCTGTCGCGGTCGGTCGGTCAAGGTATGATTTTCAAATTTCGATTGTGGACTTCGTCGTTATTTCCGTTACTGTGTGATCATCCGTGATCGTAGCTCAGTTGGACATAATGTCGAAAGTCAAAGGTCATTCATCGTGTGAAACCACATGCGAAGGTTCGAATCCTGTGCGGTGATCTTTTAATCGCGCGATTCGACGCCATCGCGCGATCTCCATGGTTTCACGAAAATTTCCTATCACATTTGGGAATTTAGAGTTTTTAGGGAATCTTCCATTGTTGGTACGCTAACGGGACGCTAACGGCAAGCCTTTGCGCAATAACGTTGCCCTAACTGCACACTAACAGAAGGAATCTTTTAGGGAATATGCCAATGTGAGTTAGTGCATGGGCACCTTAACGACGTCCTAAGGGGGCCGTTAGGTGTTTTGTTTCATCCAGTGCACTAACCTAGCGACCAGTTAGTGCACTGGATGCAACAAAACACCTAACGGCCCCCTTATGACGTCGTTAAGGTGCCATGCACTAACTCACATTGGCATATTCCCTAAAAGATTCCTTTTGTTAGTGTGCAGTTAGGGCAACGTTATTGCGCAAAGGCTTGCCGTTAGCGTTCCGTTAGCGTCCAGTTGGCGTAAAACCCTAAATGGAAGATTCTCTAAAGCCTTTAAAAATTCGACTGCTAATTTTTATTCGCAAAAATTCGAAAGTGAAACCTACCACATCCACACCAACCTTGCTAGAGGCCCGCTTGGCTACTCACGCTTTGCTGGTGATTGGTTTGGTGTACAAAAAACATGCTAACGACGTACTAACTAAAGCACATTCCCGTTCAGTTAGCGTAACGTTAGTGCCCTAAGGTCTTCCGTTAGCGTACCAACAATGCAACATTCCCCAAAAGATTCCTTCTGATAAATTCACACTAACAACGCGACTGTCACATAGTAGGAGGGTGGGGTGGGGTGGGGTGTGCGTGTGGGGCAGAAATGCTATTTGTGCAATGAACAATAAACGTCAAGGTGAACATTTTGCGACTCTTCGTGCACAAGCCTCTCGCCCGGATCCACCTTCGCCCGAGCCCACGCCCCAACGTGCACCCACACCGACTCCCGGCCGGCGTGGGATTCTTCTACAACAAGGAGCGCCGGTGTCCTCACGTGTACCCGACCCACCACTAGCCCGCAGAGCCATTCGTAACCCCGCACCCCACGCACTTGTTTCTCCACCACCACCTCGTCAACCCGTTCCCGAAGGTTTCCGGTTGGGTCAAGAATATGAGGGGGGCACAAAGAAGCTTCGAGTATCCGAGTGGGCGGCAACCACGGTGGCGACGATATATGACGGGTGAGCCATGCCTTTATCCCTATGCCTGATATGCATGTAATCAAACCAGTTAATTCAACACGGTAGTGCCCTATGTGATTACGTTAGTGTACACTTAGCGTGGTATTAGATAACTAACGGTACATTGACATGGCAGGAACTGTCCACTAGACACAGCCCGTGCCCTCTGCCACGCACGTGCTTGTGTGCTGGAGGCGAAGAAGTGGCGGTGCGTCGGCATGGTACAGATCTTCACGTGTTGTCACGAGAAAGACGTACCGACCTGCATGACTCCCCGGGACTTCCATGCTTGCGTAGTAGACATGCAAACAATTCAACGGCGTTACCCATCGTGGTTGCCGATTCCACCCATTTTGAAAACCGAGCGGGGCAAGATCATGTATGGTGGCACCGTGTTCGACATAACAGTACCTGAAGATGGTGTGCAAAGTTGCCTCCTATCTATTGCCAACGAAATGATGAACATCGTCGCCAACCATCGCGGGTACGGTTCCTCAAGCACCTTAGTGCGTAGTTAGTGCGTTGTTAGCATGTTAACCCTACCATATCAGTAACCTAACAACGAGATATCTGCAGGCCTGCGGAGGTCATTGTCGACCATGGCGATCTAATGACACCATTGCCGCCTCCCATGGATCTCGCGAGATCCAAAAGCCAGGAGGAGTCGAGTGTCCAGGAAGATATCGAACTCCTCCTCCTCCTCGACGACGTTGGTCTAGCGAGGTGAGTGAGCCCTCTTCTCTATCTGGAACTTAGTGTATGGTTAGTGTGGTATTAGTACACCTTAACCACACATAAGTAACGGACTGGGCACTCAGTGTGTGCAATTTTCCCCGCAGGCAACACACCGTGACCATCGACAGCTGGTTTCCGATCGGTGGGGAAGGTATTCCAGATGGTAGTGGGCGCACGAAAACGACGGTGCTGTCGATTCGCGAGTTCTTGCACCATGTGGACACCGTTAGCAATAACAACGCGGCAATCTGGAGCCTCCTTCCGGATCTATTGGACTTAGCCGACAAACCCTCGACCATCACCTTTGCCGACCAGCGGTGGGAATTGCTACCTCCAGTGGGTGTAAACCTGAAAAATATTCGTCGGGACATTTGCAAGTTGGCCCTCGGCCTTGGAGAGGCGAGCCCTGCGGGGTGAGAGGCCCTTTCCCCGAGTCCTAATGCGTGGTTAGTGTGGCATTAGAGGCTTAACCGCCATCTAACCGCATGCTAACACCGACAGGCCCGACGAGCCCCACCGCGGAACCTCGCCGTCCCCGCCCCCCGAGCTGGGCATGCCCGTCGACGCGTCGAGTGCGAACTCCATGGACTTCGCGAGCTCCGACCAGCAGCAGCCGCCGGATGACAGCCAACCCGCGGTCGCCACCCTCGGCCT
>LGRX02030163.1:0-23886 GCA_001247695.2 Cymbomonas tetramitiformis
AAAAATAAAATTTAAATTTTCTATTCAATGTTTTTAGTTGGTATATATGTTCGGATAAATCTGTTCGGATAAATCTTTGACCAGTCAACGTTTTATCAACTGATGATATTAACGTTGCGCCCACGCAAGAACCGACCACAAAAGCTGATAATTCATACTGCATTATTTCCTAGCCGTGTTATTCTTGCACAGCAAACCAAATGAAGTTTCAGATGCAGTGATACATAATAACTATACAGCATGCATGCGAGCATGCAATGGATGGGTAGACAGCCACCTAGGCACAAGGAATCGCACAACGCAAGGGAACACAATTCAGGCACACGTTGACAATATATATTTCTAATATTACACCTTTTAAAATATTACTCGAAATGGTTTTGTGTTTTCTATCCTAGTGCTATTCTTTTGTTTTTGGCCAACCCTAGTTGGCAGTATCACATTCATCAACCTGACAGCAACACTATCTATACGCATGCGACCTCAGCAACATGAGAACATCTCCAGCGGCATCAACGCAGTTGCTCGTTCCACCGACATCTGCAGTTGCGCAACCCCGACCTAGTTAGCACAAAATGATATGCAGAACAGAAACGGACCTTATTTTGGAAGGCAGCGACAACGCACACACATATAACAATATGAACAAACTCACCTGCGTGTATGGAAGCAGTGATGCTCTTGGTCGCTCCCACATGCGCGCTGCAGCCGAAATACATACTGCGTTGTTAGTATAAAAGGCATAAGGAATTATGCAACAGTAACACAGGAAACTCAAAATCTCAGCGGGGTGAGTTGGCTTTGAACCAACAACTCCTAGACCGGTGGTCTGGCGAGATGCAACACATATCACCCCTTTCCACTAGATATACAAAGAATAAGCAACATGCAGACGCACGCATGCGAGCCAGCACAGCAAATAATACCCTCGCAAATAACACTCAACCCTCGCAAACGAGCTACCCGTGCAACAGATAATGACAAAAATGAAAGGCTACAAAAAGCACTACAAGCAGGCCAGTGCTTCACACTGCTCTGCTGCGGTTGGCGGCCTGGGATAGATAACTTTTGTGACAGCCTCTCATGGTCTGGAAGATGTTATCTTCACTTCTATCTTGTGTCTGTCTACACGTGAACGGCTACTCGCTACAGGCCGCGGTTGGTGATGGTCGAATGATATTTCGATTCGATATTTAGATATCGTCTATCACTGGAGTGTCAGCCGTCAGATGAAAACAAATATACCGATCGAATAAAAATGGGTCGGCAGCTTGGCACAGGCTACTGGCACGAAGATCGATCCAGAATTCCAGAATTCATCGCCCGCGGCCTGTAGATGCAGTGTCATGGTGCTGTAGCTCTTCACGTGTAGATAGAAGATAGAAGCCACTCCGAGCCGCCATCACAAAGACAACCGCTGACCAGCCCAAAGCAGTATGCTGTACTGGTCTGCTTGTATTTTTCGTTGCTGTTCATGTTGTGATTATATTTTGCACGAGTAGCTCGCATTTTATTGTCGGTGAGGGTTTTCGTAGTGTGTACGAGTGTCTGTTTTGTTGCGCTTGCTCGCATGCATGCATCCACATGTTGTTTATTGCATGCCTAGAAGGGGGTGATAGTGCGCATCTCTCCAGACCACCGGGCTGTGAGTTGTTGGTTCGAAGCCAACTCACCCCGCTGAGTTTTTGAGTTTCATGTGTTACTGTTGCATAATTCCTTATGCCTTTTATACTAACAACGCAGTATGTATTTCGGCTGCAGCGCGCATGTGGGAGCGACCAAGAGCATCACTGCTTCCATACACGCAGGTGAGTTTGTTCATATTGTTATATGTGTGTGCGTTGTCGCTGCCTTCCAAAATAAGGTCCGTTTCTGTTCTGCATATCATTTTGTGCTAACTAGGTCGGGGTTGCGCAACTGCAGATGTCGCTGGAACGAGCAACTGCGTTGATGCCGCTGGAGATGTTCTCATGTCGCTGAGGTCGCATGCGTATAGATAGTGTTGCTGTCAGGTTGATGAATGTGATACTGCCAACTAGGGTTGGCCAAAAACAAAAGAATAGCACTAGGATAGAAAACACAAAACCAGTTCGAGTAATATTTTAAAAGGTGTAATATTAGAAATATATATTGTCAACGTGTGCCTGAATTGTGTTCCCTTGCGTTGTGCGATTCCTTGTGCCTAGGTGGCTGTCTACCCATCCATAGATTGCATGCTCGCATGCATGCTGTATAGTTATTATGTATCACTGCATCTGAAACTTCATTTGGTTTGCTGTGCAAGAATATAACACGGCTAGGAAATAATGCAGTATGAATTATCAGCTTTTGTGGTCGGTTCTTGCGTGGGCGCAACGTTAATATCATCAGTTGATAAAACGTTGACTGGTCAAAGATTTATCCGAACATATATACCAACTAAAAACATTGTTGACTCAAACGGTTAGTAGTAGCGGTTTCTCAACGGTTAGTATTTATTTCGCCAAATATGTGAGATATATATATGCATATATACAAACATGTATTCGTTCTGTAGGAATTCGCGAATGTGGGAATTCGCGAATTGGGAATACGCGAATTCATGCAGTGTAATAAGCTGAGTATGAACTGAGTATAAGCTGAGTATGAACTGAGTCGCTCAGTTCGCACTCAGATCACCCTCAGTTCGCACTCAGATCACCCTCAGTTCGCACTCAGATCACCCTCAGTTCGCACTCAGATCACCCTCAGTTCGCACTCAGAAGCTGTCCATCAAGACCCGCTCACAACCCGTCGCCAGCATGATGAAAGGACTGGAGTTGCGGCGAACGGTTTCCATGGTTGCTGGCATCAAGCGAATGCATCGAAGTGGTCGAGCTCCCCAGTATCGACCTCCTGCAAAGCAGAACATCTTTACAACGAAATCAAGCACTGTGCGGCCAACCGCTGGTGAGCACATCCCTAAGTATCATGTGTGCCATGCATGTTAGTCTTTCCATGCGTGTGGATGCTTTTTAAGTACGTGTGCACGAAGTCGTTCACACGTGTGGCCAGCGATCCATACGCACGGACGGTACTTTACTATTGTCCGTTTGGTCAATACCACCTGTCCAAGCGCGTGGACGAAGAGCCCACCGTGCGGACGACGTCGTCCACACGTGTGGAATACCTGTCCGTACGTACGGATGAGTTTTCACTATTGTCCGTTTTTTTTTTCTCTTCAGTCTTCTTATGAGACAACTAATTCGCTTGCGCGGCGTCAATCGCAACAGATGACAGAGAAAAGATTCAAGTCTACCTTCGTACCGAGTTCCCCGAGTACGACTCTCTGTGCAAAAAGTTCGACGACACACTCGACTCATTCAACAGGTACCAACTTATGTGCATGTCTGTAAATTGTGCGAACGCCACGTGGACGGCGTACGGACGGCGTACGGCCACCGTATGGCAACGTACGGAACATTGAGTCCACCCGTGTGTACTTGCGAATGCAGGAACGTTCGACAACGGGATCGTCGCAACCGACGGGCGGGTCGTCGAAGGCCGATGACGAATGACGTGGTTCCGGTGTTTCTACAACCAGACACGTGGAGAAGGTGCCCAAGAACTTTGCAGATTCAGCCTTTCACCGAGGAGGAGCAGACCTTCGCCTTGGCCGGGATCGCCCCGTGGACGGAGTATCCTAGCATCAAGATTGGGCGTGAAGATTTTCGAGTGCACGACAGCGACATTGGTTTGAAGAGTTGTCAACGGTATTTCAAGAGCATCTTTCGAAGTCCGGGAGTGCCAACTCCAGCTCAACTTCTTACAGGCGAGATACCGGACGATGACGTTGAAGATAGGTATGGGGAAATCATGAAGATCGTCACGCTTGATCTTCCCGGTCACGAGATCTTTCTGTTGAAGGCCCGTTGGTACCCAAAGGCGGCTGCGCTTGCGGACGATATCAGCAAGAACATTTACCTGCGCAAAGACATGCCATGGGACGTGTCTCGGCCATTCGTTCGCGCAAACAGCATTGAGAATCAAGTGGTAATTCAGGATGTTCCTTTCATGCCGGCTTGGCTTGCCCGGTACAAAGGAAATGTTGTCCCTTTGACCATTCGACGACGAACTGATTGCTTGCAAGTTGTGTTGGATCGCAAGGCGGATTTCTTCCGTGAAATCGATGATAACAGTAGTAGCGAGGATGACCGTAGTAGTTCATCTGATTCAGATGATTGCGGATGATACACGATGTATTATATATGCAAATAAACCGTATGTGCGCGGACACCTGTATTCACACGCATGATTCCGCTAATCCATACGGGTAAACCCTTATCCACACGCGCGGATGTATGTGTCCACACGCGTGCTTCAACAAACTCTAATTTTGACGTCCATACGTATGGATTGGCGAATTCCGATCGTCCATACGTCTGTCCACACGTCGTCCGTACGCATGAGTTCGTTCGTTGACACGCCCCCGTGGTGCCCATATATGGCTGATGAAGGGGCAAGCAACGCTCGGGCACACCCAGGCCCGGGTGCAATGGCTGTCCACACGTGCGGACAAGCGCAAACGAGTGGCACGGCACGGGCCTCACACTGTCCATACGCCCGTCCACACGTCGTTCGTACGCGTCGGTACGACCCAGGGACACGCCCCCATGGTGTCCATGTGGCTGATGAAGGGGAAGGAAATGCTTGGGTACACCCAGGCCTGGGTGCAATGGGTGTCCACACGTGCGGACAAGCGCAAACGAGTGGCACGGCACGGGCCTCACACTGTCCATACGCCCGTCCACACGTCGTCCGTACGCGTCGGTACGACCCAGGGACACGCCCCCATGGTGTCCATGTGGCTGATAAAGGGGAAGGAAATGCTTGGGTACACCCAGAACCGGGTGCAATGGCTGTCCACACGTGCGGACAAGCGCAAACGAGTGGCACGGCACGGGCCTCACACTGTCCATACGCCCGTCCACACGTCGTCCGTACGCGTCGGTACGACCCAGGGACACGCCCCCATGGTGTCCACATGGCTGATGAAGGGGAAGGAAATGCTCGGGTACACCCAGGCCTGGGTGCAATGGGTGTCCACACGTGCGGACAAGCGCAAACGAGTGGCACGGCACGGGCGCTCACACTGTCCATACGCCCGTCCACACGTCGTCCGTACGCATCAGTACGTCCAGGGACACGTCCACATGGTGTCCACATGGCTGAGGAGGGGGCAAGCAGTGCTCGGGGACACCCAGGCCCGGGTGCAATGGCTGTCCACACGTGCGGACAAGCGCAAAAGAGTGGCACGGCACGGGCCTCACACTGTCCATACGCCCGTCCACACGTCGTCCGTACGCGTGGGTACGGTCCAGGGACACGTCCCCATGGTGTCCATATGGCCGAGGAGGGGTAGAAGCGGCATTTCTCGCAGTCCGCACGTGTGGACAACATTTTCCAGTGGTTCATGCGTATGGACGGCACCTATCCATACGGTCGGAGCGTCCACACGCGTAATAAAATCAGGTAAACTAGCATACGTCGTCCACACGGATGCGCACGTACGGACGACGTATGGATTTATCGTATGGACACCGTATGAACATCACTTTTACAAATTAGACAATTTCACACGTGTGGATTTAGCAAAAAAAGCGTCCATAGGGTGTCCGTACGCTGTCCACGCGTCGGACGGACGGTTTTCCACGCGTGTAAAAAGGCCAATAATTTGTAGGGCCTGCCTCGTGTGCTTTCGGCTTTGGGGGCTCACCGACCCGCATCCCGACACCAAGGGGCTTTGCCCCTACACCTGTGCTGCAGCATTTGCGCCGAATCGTGCTCCAGCCTCCGCCCCGCCTGCGGGCAATCGCCCGACGCCGCAAGCCTTCGCGGCGGCTATGGCATCCGCGCGGGCGGCTGGTGGTGCTGCTGCGCACTCTGTGGTGGTGCGCGATGAGGAGACCGTCGTCCCCGCACCGCCGGACTCTGCACCGGCCGCGTCGGCCATGAGGTTCAATGCTCCTGCCGCTGACGATTCCCTGCCACTCGATCACGCTCTTCCGGCCTCCGGCGGAGATGTTTCCGAGCCGCTTGCGACACCGCATCCCGCTGCCGCAGCTGCGCATTCTTCCAGTCTGGACTTCGCGACTACATCGGAGCCGGTTGCCCTTTACCCTTTCATCGACGACACCGAGGAATGGCCGGCCTTACGCTCAACACCGTGGATTCCACCGACGATCGGCACTCCGACTGACCGCCCAGAGGCGGCAGACCAAAATTAAACCTGAGCTCATGCCGCTTACAGAGTAGCCCTGCAGTTTGTTGCCTGTTGGCTGAACCGCATGCTTCCTTTGACTCTGACTAAAGTAACATTGGGTTTAGGTTTTAGGGTTTCCTTGCTCTGGGATGGCCACTCACACCTTCGGGGTGAGGTGGTGTCACGGAGAAGCTGATCTCCCCCCTCCACTGTATGGGGGCGGGCCTGCTTCCCTTTGTGTCACCCCTCACTGTGTGTGGCGTGTGTCACTTGTCACAGTGCACCGTCACGTTAGCCTTCCCCGTTTAGACAGTCCGTATGTCTGTCTAGCCAATTAATGCTATACCGTTCCGAGCACCCAGCACTGTGCATTTTTCTGACTGCTTTGCGTATATATATACCTTATATATATACCCCGATATCACCGTTCCTATAATGGAACCCCGAAGTGGGCGCCCAAATTTGACACCGCCGGTACAAAGGGCGTCACGCACTGGCTGCGGAGGAGCACCCGTGCCAGTGACAGGCAGATACGCCCCAGAGTCACTTAAATTGTCGTTCATCATCATCGGTGCACCGTACTCGCAGACGTGTTTCGGCGATAAATTCCGGCTAAAATACGATCAATCACCGGTGTAAACAGCTGGCAAATTAGAATCGTGCGGAAAGGTTGCTCGGAAAAAAGAATTCCTCCGAAACAACGTGCTGCTGTCGTCGATCGCTTCTCCAGACTTGCGCACGGAACCGGCAGCAAGCTAGAGGTACAAGTAGACGTTAATTCACACACGAATTCGCCGCGGAAGGACAAAATGTGCGGAAATATCACCGTACGAAGAAGAAAAGCACCAAAATACGGTGCAGTGGCTGTCGTCTAATTACAGTCGCACGGCCGCCGTCGGCACGCTCGGAGAGTTACGGGCGCCTGCCTCGCTGAAAATTTGTCGATTTAAGTCAAAATTCTACTGTCGCGGGAAGAATCCTGCGGAAAGGTCGCTAGAGAAGAAAAAATGTTGACAGGAGGCAAGCTGTGAAGTCGTCGTTATGTCGTTACAGTGTCGATATTTTTGAAGATATGAGGTGTTCTCACGAGAACAAGTTGTGCCGTTGTTCAGGGCACCTCCTTCGCCCAACCAAGGGCGGAAATTTCAAGCTAAAGTTATGTTGGCACAGAGAGTTGTAGAACGCAAGTACCAAGAACGGAAGTCGTGAACCACGACCACGCTGATACCAGTTAAACAGGGTGTGAGGACTGAACCAGTCTCACAGGTATGTAAGCTAACTATCACAGGTAATATGATGCCATGATCATAGGGGTAATATCGGAATTTCGGAATTTCGGTTAAACTTTACTGTTTGGAGTTACAAGACACCAGAGGTTGGTGCCAATGTGTAACTAATTCAAAAACTGACACGAGAGCTGGCTCAGCTCTTTAAGTAGTAACATGTCGACTCGAATTCCCTCAGCTCACCTCGGATTCGATAGTCATATGCTCAGCCACTTCATGTTCAACAATCCGATGTCCTGTCTTGTCATACAGCCCTTGGACTGCAGCTGCCAATCATAAAATAATCTCTGCTCTGATTTCCTAAATAATCATAGATCTGATGATGTGGCAAGAACTGAGGCTCTCCTGGTTTCCCTCCCGTTCTATTCGGCTGTTTGAAATATTAAATGGTTCCCACCATTTCTGGATTGGTTTCCCACCAATTCTCTCAACCTGATCTGCTGTGGGTGCAGATGTTCAAAAAGCCACATTCTGTCAGTCACCCTCGTCATACCTCTCGGTCATACTGGTGACTGTCATCAGTGCTGTCACTCGTCACTCTGACACGTCTGTCTCTCGTCTGACTCGCGATACACCCTAGTACAGTCTTTATGTCCCTACTTCTGCGAAGGCAAAACAACAACAACAACAACAATAATAATATAACATTTACGCTGAGAATAAAGACAAAGTCATGAGTCCGTTGTAATCCTGCAAGCAGGCAACTGAAGAACAGAGGTAGCTGAAATCATCCTCATAGCGCACCCCTAAGGGCGCATCTAGGTCAATTCAACCTAGGAAACCGCGGCAAGGCAAAACTACGCAGAGCGCTAAAAAGGCCGTGCCGGCGAAGAAGCAGCAGAGGAGGTGGAGGTGGAGCGAGGCTGCATCTGTGATAGAAAAGGGGCGGGAGCGAGGCGTAGGAGGAGCGGTGGTGGAGGGTCGGGAAGGCGGAGGTGGGGGAGCGGGTGTGGGGGAGGTGGAGGGGCAAAACAATGAGCGTCTGCTCAAACTCGGCAACGCCGCCCTATATGCTACAAAAGCTATCTACTCAGATAGTGTAACACCCAGTTTCCGTACACTGTCACTGACTGTCGGGTCACGATCGTGACCTGCACTGCGCTCGTCACGTGTTCGTCACCAGGACTACTGACTCAGGTGTCACGACCCGGCGATGGTACACGACAAGCCGCGGTTCGTTACAAAAGGCCTCGGCGGTTCTTTTAAAGCGAGATATGTATCGCTTACAATGCTTGGTACATGCACTACAGATTTTCTGTACCCTAGTCGTACACTAATATGGATAGGTACCCTAAAATATTAGAGTGCAATCTCAAATATTGGGGGGCATTGTGTCAATTTAGGGAGTGATTCTAGTGTGCATTAGGATGTATAATATCCAAATAGCACCCATAGCAATCGAATACATCCTAACTAGACACGCACTAATGCACGCACTAATACACCCTAACTACACCCTAGCCGCGCATGCTATCGCTTCCACATTTTAACATGCGATAGAGTATATTAGTGTTAATTTAGAGTACAATACAAATGACACCTTAAATCATACTAATGCACCCTACCATACCACGAGGTGATATGGATTACATTCGGATGCATTAGAGTACAATCCAAATTCACTCTAAAGTACACTAATAAACCATAAGGTGAAATATATACATATCGAGTGCATTAGGGTATTTTAGAGTGCATTAGGTGCACATTACATCTGCCGATTAGAGTGCATTCGGATGCATTAGACTACAGTCCGAATTCACTCTAAAGCACGCTAATAAAACACAAGGTGAATATATACATATCGAGTGCATTATTAGGGTATTTTAAGAGTGCATATTAAATCTGCGAAATAAATACTTCTAACCGTTGACCAACAAAAACATTGAGTCATTATGCTTGCAGATTATCTATGATTAGCTAACGTGTTATCGTTGGCATGAGTAGTTGCTTTCATCCATACAAGAACTGCTACTAGAATATTTCGTTATGTATGCTACCTAGTCGCATTCTTGCACAGTGACATGTTCGAACTCAGAACGCACTGTGCAGTCGCTACCATGTCACTCAGGCAAGCATGCGATGGGCAGCCCCACGAGGTGAAGCAAAGCATGGGATCCCAGAGTAGGAAGCTAAACATGTTTAAACATATATCTTGAAACTTACTTAAAAGTGTTCTAATCAAAATTTGCTACCTATCCAAGTTACTGCACAACATTTATCACCTAGCTGCGAAACAACACAACCAGCAAATTCCGCAGCGTGGCTGCTTCCACTGACTTCATCGGCTGCTTCCACTGACTCCGCATGCGTTGCCCGTTCCGACGACATCTGCGGTTGCGTTACGCAGCAGGCCGAGTTAGTACAAACAGGCATCACAGAACAAACCAGACTGACGATAAAATGCACAACAGCGACAATGCGCAACAAATTACGTGTCAGCATCCTTACTTGGGTGTGTCCTCTAGTGTGGCGACGGTTATGTCCTCACTGCTGCCGCCCCATGCGCGCTGCGACCGAAACCACTGCGTTGTTAGCACAAAGTGAATAAACATAACATCATATAGAACGAGAAACTCAAAATTTCAGCGGGGTGAGTTGGCTTTGAACCAACAACTCCCAGCCCGTTGGGCTGGTGAGATGCAACACATATCACCCCCTTCTACTAGATATACAAAGAATAAGCAACAAGCGGAGCACGCATGCGCGCCAGCACAGCAAATCATACACTCGCAAACAACACTCAACCCTTGCAAACGAGCTACTCGTGCAAACGATAATGACAAAAATGAAAGGCTACAAAAAACACTTCAAGTGGGTCGGTGCTTCACACTGCGCTGCTGCTGTTGGCAGCCAGGGATGGTAGTGGCAGTCTCTCATTGTCGGGAAGATGTTATCTTCACTTCTATCTTGTATCTATCTACACGAGTACACGTGAACGGCTCAACGGCTACAGAACAGTGTCACAGGTAGCTGTCGATGAATCTCTGCTCCTTATGATTTGGAACCTGGCCAAATTACCTTACCTTACTTGTAACTTAATCAGCAAAGCGCGAATCCCAACGGGCGACACGGACGAACTTCCGATCTCACGATCGCCAGACGCTAACGATGACAGTGCCACTGCAGTCGCGTACATTTACCGCGACGCCACCCACGCGTGATGGCATGGCATGTTGGGATGCAAAAAGCGAAGCACTGTGAGTCGCGCACATGATCCTACGGTCAGATGGCCTAGTGGAGATCTCTTTTTGAGATCGATCCGCCTAGTATTATATCGATTGTCGTCTATCACTGGAGTGTGTGCCGTCAGATCAAAATAAATACCGATCGAATAAAAATGGGTCGGCACTCGGCAGCTTGGCACAGGCTGGCACGAAGATTGATCTAGAATTCCAGAATTCATCGGCCGTGGTCTGTAGTGTGAAGTCGCGTGGTGCTGTAGCTGTTGACGTGCAGATAGAAGATGAAAGCCACGCTGAGCCGCCATCACAAATACAAACGCTGACCAGCCCCGAGCAGCATGCTGCACTGTTCTACTTGTATTTTTCGCTGGTGTTCATGTTGTGATTATATTTTGCACGAGTAACTCGCATTTTGTTGTTGGTGAGGGTTTTGTATTGTTTACGAGTGTGTGTTTCGTTGCGCTTGCTCGCATGCGTCCGCATGTTGTTTATTGCATGCCTAGAAGGGGGTGATATGTGTGCATCTCACCAGCCCAACGGGCTGGGAGTTGTTGGTTCAAAGCCAACTCACCCCGCTGAAATTTTGAGTTTCTCGTTCTATATGATGTTATGTTTATTCACTTTGTGCTAACAACGCAGTGGTTTCGGTCGCAGCGCGCATGGGGCGGCAGCAGTGAGGACATAACCGTCGCCACACTAGAGGACACACCCAAGTAAGTTTGCTGACATGTAATTTGTTGCGCATTGTCGCTGTTGTGCATTTTATCGTCAGTATGGTTGGTTCTGTGATGCCTGTTTGTACTAACTTGGCCTGCTGCGTAATGCAATCGCAGATGTCGTCGGAACGGGCAACGCATGCGGAGTCAGTGGAAGCAGCCACGCTGCGGAATTTGCTGGTTGTGTTGTTTCGTAGCTAGGTGATAAATGTTGTGCAGTAACTTGGATAGGTAGCAAATTTTGATTAGAACACTTTTAAGTAAGTTTCAAGATATACGTTTAAACATGTTTAGCTTCCTACTCTGGGATCCCATGCGTTGCTTCACCTCGTGGGCCTGCCCACTGCATGCTTGCCTGAGTGACATGGTAGCGACTGCACAGTGCGTTCTGAGTTCAAACATGTCACTGTGCAAGAATGCGACTAGGTAGCATACATAACGAAATATTCTAGTAGCAGTTCTTGTATGGATGAAAGCAACTACTCATGCCAACGATAACACGTTAGCTAGTCATAGATAATCTGCAAGCATAATGACTCAATGGTTTTGTTGGTCAACGGTTAGAAGTATTTATTTCGCAGATTTAATATGCACTCTTAAAATACCCTGATAATGCACTCGATATGTATATATTTCACTTGTGGTATATTAGTGTGCTTTAGAGTGAATTCGGATAGTACTCTAATGCATCCGAATGCACTCTAATCGGCAGATTTAATGTGCACCTAATGCACTCTAAAATACACTAACGCACTCGATATGTATATATTTCACCTTATGGTTTATTAGTGTACTTTAGAGTGAATTTGGATTGTACTCTAATGCATCCGAATGTAATCCATATCATCTCGTGGTATGGTAGGGTGCATTAGTATGATTTAAGGTGTCATTTGTATTGTACTCTAAATTAACACTAATATACTCTATCGCATGTTAAAATGTGGAAGCGATAGCATGCGCGGCTAGGGTGTACTTAGGGTGTATTAGTGCGTGCATTAGTGCGTGCATTAGTGCGTGTCTAGTTAGGATGTATTCGATTGCTATGGGTGCTATTTGGATATTATACATCCTAATGCACACTAGAATCACTCCCTAAATTGACACAATGCCCCCCAATATTTGAGATTGCACTCTAATATTTTAGGGTACCTATCCATATTAGAGTACGACTAGGGTACACCTAGTGTACGAAAAATTTGTAGTGCCCTTCCCGCTTCTGCCGCTTCAGGTCACGAATGTCCTGTTGCATGCGCTCCAGCTGCTTCTGCAGGCTGGACAACGCCGCAGCCAGGTCAGACGCGCCATCGCCGAACGACAGAGCAGAAACAGGGGCGTGAGAGACTTTCAGGCCGTGGCGGAACTGCTCCCGCACACGAGCCTGAATAGTCAAAAGAGACACGCCCTGCCGCTGGTCAGCTCGAGCCAGAGAGTTAGCCAAGTCACGATACAACGCCGAATTGCCGAGAGCCTTTAGAAACTGCCGCTTCACCGCGTCCTCTGGCAAGTTGTGAGAACGTTGAACGTCCCGCAACAGGCCATTGAACTCACGGATGCCACGGTCAGGATCTTCGCTGCTGGGGATGCGAACCGCCAGCAGCGACTCAAAAGAGTCAAAGGGTTCTGAGCGTTCCTGGAGCATGCGTACCACCTCAAGGGCAGCACGCTTGCCATCTCCAGGAACGTCAGACCCAGAGGCCTCAAGCCAATCACGAGCAGGCGAGCCAGGTCGAGCCAGAAAAGTCAGAGCCGAAAGCAGCAATTCATTGGCCTCATGCCTAGTCTCAACAGTCATGTTGGCCAAGTCAAACAGGGGAGCAAACGCCTGCGACTGTAGCAAGAACTGCGTGCGTAGCTCATGCATTAATTGTGAAAAAATGTCAACTGCGTCGGTCTCTGTGCCAGCGAAGCGGTCCGATTTGTCTCCGAGAATTTTCGTGGCAACGATCTTGGCAATTTCCTGTCAAAATTTTCGCGAGCAAGCTGCTGACATTTTTCAAGAACCTCTCTCGCAGCTGCGGTGGTCGGAGCTGGCAGCTGCGGTGTGTGCGGTGTCGCAGCGTGCTGCGCACCCACGTCATCAAAAATCGTCTCTAATCTACGGAGGCGAGACCGCGTCATTCTATTTGCTGTAGCAACCATGATGGAGAGACAGTGGAAAGAGTTGAGCTAATCAAGGGTGGTGGTATAAAATTGTCACAGCGGCCAGATAATCCGTAGAAGTCTCAGCACAATAGATCGAAATTCACAGGTCGTGAGCGGAAGATTGAGAGCGGCCAAAATTCACAACGTGTGGAGCGACCTCGCCAGGGCCAGTGGCGCACGATGCAGATCAACTCTCGCTGCGACGATACTGCTGTAAAATAAAAACAATCCGTCACAAACCGATCTCCTGCGCAGCGAAGGCGAGCACAACGCGTGCCGCCATCACTGCCACGCTAAAAGGCCATACCGCGAGAATAATACACCACCGCCCAAGTGGGCGCTCAACCCCTCCTACGTCCTGCTTAGCCGAACATGGCAACAGCAAGGCGCTGTGCCATCATCAGAATCACCGGAAAGCCGGTGCGGGCCATAACCTGCGAGGAAGACAGATACGCTGTCCGGCTAAGCTCGCTGAGCATCAAACTGATAAATCACATAAACAGTGTCTGGCCGAGGCTTTATGCTCTCAGAAACCCAGACAGTGAAGCAAGACTGTACTACTGTACTGTACTACTGTACAGTACAGTGCTAGGATGTCACGGACACGATACGGAAGCAGGGTCAGGCTAGGGGCTAGTCAGAGCCCATAATAACTAAGCCTAAACCCGAAGTCCAGCAGTGTATCCAATATTCAGGTGGCATTTAGGGCATGCTACGTTACAGTGGCCCATATCCCCCACAGTGTGTTTAGGGTGTTACTTGGTATCCGTAACCCTAAAATAGGTAAAATTAAAGCAGTATAAATATTTTGCAAACATATTTAAGCAAAACTGCATTTAATTTCACACTGTATGTTACGTGGTTTGCAGGAGGTATGTTACATCCCTAACACACACATTTAATTTTAGGGGTGTTACAGGGTGTTACAAGTGCTGCATAAATCAGGGAATATTTGTTGATAGCTGAATAATCAGATCAGCAAAAAAAATCAACCCGATTTTTTCATTTTGAAATCATGCGTGGAGCATTTTTACGCATTTTGTTACAGCCAATATGTATACCCCTATATATTACACACCTAATATCTAGGGTGTTACACGAGATATGACCATGGTCATTATGATTTTCTGATACCTTAATAGGTATAAAATCATAATATCAAATAAAATAGGGTCGAAATTTCAATTTTGAAATTTATACTAGAATGTCCTAGTGACACAGTGAAAACGCTGAACGCCGTAGGGTTTGAGCGAGGCAATCGGGTATATCAAAAGATAGAAATGAATACACGACTCTCAGGCTATCTAAGCTCTGAGGCCGTCACTAGGCAATCATATCGTGTGTCACAGTCTAAGCTACCGAAGTCGAACTACGGAGTACAGGTAGGAAGTCACTGTACTGTCACTGTCACTGTCATAAGTCATACGTGGTACTGAACTACCGAATCTCAGCACACCACCTCGGCTGAGGTGGCACAAGAATGTGAAACAGGTAGCTAATGCAAACTAAGAGGTCCCCGTCCACGGATCAGAACAACATCAACCAAAGGGCCGACCTGCCGCCATCCCCGCTTCCGGCTAACCCTCTAAACCGAATGCTAAAGTACTAGTATATGCATGCCAACTAGGTGGACTGCCACAAGGATATGAAAATAGTGACTGGTCTCCGCCAGATCTCGCTCCCCGATAGATACTCTCATCCGATGCTGCTCAGCTCGACGGTCAACCAGTACTCGAGGTCATAGAAGATGTCAAAGAGGTACGGGATGTAGTCAAAGGCCAGAATCCAGTCAGCTGTGCTTAAGGTTAGAGTAGAGCTGTCGGTGTCTAAGGTCTCATAGGGCAGGTCATAGGTACCAGTCCGTCCTCGAACACAAAGTCCAGTCCAGAAGGGCACCACGTCAAAGGGCATCAATCCAGTCAGACCAGAAAGACCCCTTGCCCGACCGCTGCCGGCTCATAGGCCTGCAGCTCAGCCGGACAGAGGACCAGAGAACCTAGGAGTCACCCGCACCACTGGGGTGCGGGCGGATCACGTCCATGAAGGACTCGATCATGCTGATGATCACCCGCACCTTGTCCTTGAGCCCAGGAAGAGGTTTGGTGAAGATATCGGCCAGGTTGAGTAAAGTGTTGATGTAAACAGGCACTAGGTACCCAGCACACACCCACCCCCGAAAGCAGTGAAAACGGATCAACACATGCTTAATCTTGGTGGATAGCATGACATTCCTCAGAATGGAGGAAACCGCCTGGTTGTCAATCATGACAGCCACTGGGAGCTCCAGCCTGGGAATGAAGGGTCCCGAGGTACCATACATGCCAGACCGCTGAGAGTGGTACTCCCGCGGACCGTCCTCGTAGCCCGTGCCATCATATGGTATTGGCACCGCGTGAGGCAGGGCATACAGGCTGCTGCCAGGAGCAGGCTCAGCCTCCTGGTAGTGTAGGGGGGAGGCGGGGCCCATCTGACCATGACCCATAGCATGATTCTCGAAGAACGTGGCCGCCCTCTGCATCCAAGAAGTGTCAGCTGCAGGGAAGGCCGTAGACAGAGCCAGAGCAGACACACCCGGCTCCTGCTGCGTAATTCTGATAAAGCCGAACATCTCCACAATCATATGGATAGCAGACATGGCCCTCTGCCCAACCACGGAGGCGGCCACATACTCAGATCCAGTGGAGGACATCTCAGCATCAGTCTGGCGGGCACATACCCAATGAAGGACCATGCCGTTGAGGAACACAATGCCTCCCGAGTAGGAGAGACACCCGTTGAGTTTGTCACGAGCATGGTCAGCATCCGAATATACCTGTATTGTGAGCACAGAAAGCGGTGCACTGGGGTAAGCATAACGGATACGGTAGTGCCGCGTGAAGTACAGATACTGAGCCACTCTCTGAAGTGCCTCCCAGGCCTGAGCCGAGGGGCATGAGGAGAACTGTGCCAGATATATGACTGAGTAATAGATATCTGGCCTGGTGCACCGTGCAATCCACAGCAGGGACCCAAGCAGCGAGAGATATGGGGTGACAAGGGTGAGATCAGGGTGCTCCGGCTTCTGGATAACGAGGTTCGCATCCATCGGATTGTGATAGGTTTTGGCCGGAAGCTTGAACTTGGACATGAGCTCCTTGATCTGCCTGGTTTGGGACAATGCAATGCCCCACCGATCATAGTCAACCGCAAGCTGCAGGACGGCTGTCATACGGCCAAGATTCTTGCTCTTGAATGCCGCCTGGAAAGCTGCCCAGAAAGCCTGGTGGAAGGCATCATCACATGTCAGCCCGAAGTCATCCACGTAGACAGCCACGAAGGCCACGAACACAGAGGTCACAATATAGTATAGGCACGGGTCATATGTGAACTGGGTGAAGTGCATTCCCTGATAGGTGAAGGACTTCATGAATTTGTTGGCCAGCTTTTGCCAGGAAGCACCAGCCGTCCGTAGCCCGTAGAGAGCATAGAGCAGCTTGGCATAGCCATATCTGCCCTTATACATATACCCAGAGGGGAACCGCACATATATAGGAACCTCCAGACGGGCATGAACAAAGGCCTGACTGACGTCAAAGTGATAGACCATAACCCCCATACCAGCAAAGATAATAGACAGGATGAAGAGAAGGCGGAAGGTGGGCAGGTCTGCTACCGTGCATGCGGTCTCGGCTTGGGTGTAGCCCCAGTGCCATGTGGCAGCCACGGCCATCCGAGCTTTATGAATTTGGACGGGCGGTAGACCATCCCGTGGCTTCCAGGGCTTATTCCGCACAAAGATGGTGCTGGTGGCGATCTCACCGTCGGGTAGCACCTCCACCGGTTCTATCTTACCCTGGTCAATCAGAGGCTGCACCTCCCCACCGGTAATAGCCTCCTCCCACTGAGCCCCATCAGGCATAGACAGCGCCTGGCGGTAACCACCCGGCAGCGGCAGATCAGGAGCCGCAGTGTGGTACAGGCGCTCGGCGAGGTCAGCAGAGATATGACAGAAGCTGAGTGTGCCACTGGCAGGCAATGTACCGACCGTGTCCTCTGGTGGGACCACATAGTGCGGGAGGAGCCACTGGTCCTGCTCCGGGTGGTCGGAGAAGGGAAGGTGGCAAGCACTGTGGGTATCAGGGAACACCACCAGACTGGCACGGAGGTCCATGGCATGGGCACGTGGGGCAGTCACATCACCGTAGGCCATAGGCCGGAAGAGTACCCCATAGGACCTGGACCGCCTCATGTCCGTGGACACAATGAGTGCCGGATGCAGCAGATCACCGCGGGCCTCCTGAGCCTTAGCCAGAGTCCAGAGCGGGTAGTGTTGATTGACACAGTCAATGACCCTGCGGCGGTCCAGCCAGTGGACCAAGTCAAACCAAGCAGTGCCCGCAGGGTCAGCCATGACATACTGCTGGGCGGTGGTCCAGAAAGTGTCTGCCGAACCAGTGTCAAGCAACCGCACGGTGGCATAGGTCTCACCGTCCCGGGTGTCATAATAGGCAGCCACGGAATGGACTGTCACCACCATGTCAGTGGTGTAGTCCCTCCACGGCTCCGGCCTGTCACTGGGCACGGGTGCGGAGCGCTGCTCGTCGGGAGCGGGGGCAGGGAACGATGACATCACCTGCCCGAACTCTGAGTAGTTTCTGATGAAGTCCGGCCGGCCTTCGGAGACAACTTTGTTTCTCTCCAGGTCCAGTACCTTGTAGGCCGAGGACCTGAGGCTGATGCCCACAAACCGCCCCTGCCAGGCCCGGGGGGTCCGCTTCTTGGAGACCCCCGGATGGCGGGCCCGCATCTGCTGAGCATCCATGGCCACAGTGCACAGGGTGCCGAATATCTCGATACGGGAGTAGGTAAAGTGATAGCCCATAAGGTGATAGAATGGCACCACGGCGTCCCGCCCATGAGGCAGGATATCCCATAGCAGGCAGGCATGACTGTCTGCAAGAGGCCAGTAGGTGAGGTCCATACCGGCTGTCTCCAAGAGTGCACGGGAGACCGACGAGATCTTACCAATCACATATTCAGCCATGAAGTTCTGCCAGTGCAGGGTGGGTGACGACTGCAGGTGTTTGATGCCATGGTGTTTGTACAGAGCCTGTGCTGCAGGGTCACACAGCTCCGGGGCACAATCAATGCGGAGAACCAGGCCAGTGCAGGCAAAGCCGTGATGAACAACATCTGCCAGGAACTGAGCCAAAATGAAGCTGTATGCCGACTTCTCAGCAGAGAAGTAGCAAAGTGTAAACCTCACAGTGAACTCCACAAAGGTCCGGCGGTACCTCGACCCGTCATAGCCAATAGGCGTGATCGGGCCTGTAGCATCAGCAGCCCACATAGGCCCAGGCTTCTGAGCTCTGTATCTGTCAGCCGAAGGGTGCTTCGGACTCGGCTGCACTGTCCGCATACGGGCACACACAGCACAGGCCTCAGCACAGGTCCTGTGAGACAGCAGCTGCTCCCGGGTAACTGTAGTGCCAGGCCGGGCGATGTCAACACCAAGGTCCATGAGCTGAGCCAGCCTGAGACCATGAGCATGAGCATATGCGGAATGGCACCACCTCTCAGGGGTGAACCTCATGGACGTGTACTGATCACGGTAGATGATAGCCACCGGGAACGGGGTACCAGCAATGAAGACACGGTCCCCCCCGCCCTCCGAGCCAGCCGACTGAAGGGGCCGTCCAGCATAGGTGTGCTCACGACGGTAGCTGAATATGCCCTCCGTGCCAGCTGGGTACACATGTAGCACCTCCCAATGAATAAGGTGCTGCCTGAATGTACTGAGGTGTGACTGGGGAATCAAGAAGAGGAATACCGTGTGCTCGGGGTCGGTTGCAAAGTCCCGGTTGGCCTTCTTGAGCATCCGCTCACAGGTGAGTCTGTCAAAGGGCGGGTTGCCATATATATAGGCACCGGCCCAGAGGTGACCCCAGCAGGAATCAGACAGTGAATACCTGACTGGGCAGGTCTGGTTGTTACCCACACCGGGGGGGAGGTCGTCTCCGAAGAGGGAGATGTCAAAGTTGTGTTCCCCGGTCTTGGCCGGTGCAGCGGGCGAGCCCTTCAGGAAAGCCCACTTGGCATACTCTGAGCGTGCCCACATCCAGTCACAGATCTCACCGGTGCGGACACGTGAGACAGTCTGGGTGAGGGCACTGGCCGCCCCCTCAGGGACCTCCGCCCACATATAGTCTGTGCCAGAGTCAATGATCCGATAGACACGGCCAGTAGGCAGGTGGGTGTAGGTGAGGGATACAAGGTCAGGGGACCCGAAGCCGAGGGATAGCATAACCCGAGAAGACAGCGGAGTGCGGCAGCCGGCCTTATAGTGTGAGTTTGGGAGAACGAAGTGGTCGATGGCGCCGTCCTGGACACAGACCCCATACAGGTGGAATGTCACAGTAGCATCCGTCCTGTGAGACCCAGCCGTGACCATGGTGAAGGCCACCGTACGGGTGTAGTCCACGTCGGTGCAGGCCGACAGGTCCCCACACATGACACATGTGGCTCCAGAGTCACACACGATGCCTCTGTCTACCCGGACGGGTGCAGGGACAGCACTGGCCAGAGAACTGAATCCAGAAGAAGCCCACTCCTCGTCGGGCACATGCAACGGAACTGACTCTGCACTGCCATAAACCAGAATACCAGTATAGCCAGCAGGTACCAGAGGGTAAACCACTGTAACTGACCCAAGCTGACCAGACGGTACACCAAGCTCCACAGAAGCATAAGTACCCACAGCATAACCAGAGACCAGACATAAGCCGGTATCACCGGTAGCCAGTCCATCAGCTGAGAAAAGCTGACCAGCAGAACGGCCGACGGACCCCCCTGCTGGCGGGGTAAGCTGACTGACTGACTGACTGACTGTCTGACTGACTGCCGCAGACCCAGAGAATACCCAAACAGTAGTGCCGAGGTACACAGGGCCAGGCCACAGATAACCAGAATAGCAGTCCAGACCGGTGAGGAGCGGCGAGAGGTACGGGGCTCACCCGCCGGAGGCTGGGTTGTTGAGGGCTGGTGCCCGCCCGTCGGTGACTGGCGGTTGACAAGGTGTCGCCAGGTGCATACGGGAGTCCTGGCACCAACGGCAGGAAGACAGGCCGAGATAGCCAGACCCCAGGTGACCGCATGCCAAAGCACCAGAGTCCGTGGGTGCACCTCCAGCACAGCACCGGAGGCACCACCAGACTGCACCGCATCTGCCGTGCCAGAGAATGCTAGAATGCACAGCAGACTCATGTACATGAAGTGACCCGCCCCATAGGGCCTGCGGCCCGGGCCACCCGGACCCCCGGGTCGGGACGGCGGTGCCGTGCTCACCAGCTGCACAGCTCCAGGGAACTCGGTGTTGGTTGTTGTGATCTGCACGTCGGCTGCCGGCACCGCTGGCTGCTGCGGCTCAACACTGAAGTGCTGCATAGACATGGCAGGGTCCGAAGGCTGGTGCACGGCAACATGGAGCTGAGCAGGCGTCATCTCACCGTCGGGTCCGTCCCCATCGCCGGGGTCCTGGTACGAGTTGAAGCGGTTGACTGCGTCATAGTACTGCTCCTCCGAGCGGCCACATGAGTCCCAGATAGCCCACTCCGACTCAGTCCACTGCTCTCCACTGTCAACGGCAGAGTGCGGCACCACGGCAGCCGCCTGGGCCGCGGGGATGTCAAGCGGTGCCTCCCCGAGCTCCAATGAGTAAGTGTACAGGCATGACTCATACACCTCCTCCTCCGGATCGAGGAAAGCCGCATCCAACTCTGATAGGATGTCTGCAATGGGCGTGCCCTCGGGGTGGAACCCCGCCACATGAGCACTCTGCACCCCTCCAGGGCAGTCACGGCGGAAGTGAGGGCCGCCGCAGTCCCAGCACTGGACCGAGTGGCGGCCCTGTGCATCCCGCGTCACCCGCAAGGCAGTCGGTGAACCACCGGATGCAGGCTGCCGCTGCCCCTGAGTCCGCGGCGGAGGGGCATGAGGGGAAGGGTGAGAGCCCTTCCTGTGTCCCTTCATGTTCTGTTGTCGATTCTTTCCACCGCGGGCCGGTCTGGCGCGGGGAGCTGTACCCCTGTCGCCCCCAGACCGGTGAGCACCCTGCCCGGCCGCCTGTGGCTGAGCATCCTGAGTCTGTGGCGGGTGCCTGGGCTCGTCACGCCTGCGGCCACCAACAATGCGAGTCTGCGGGATGCCCGCACGGGCCAGAAGGGCGGCAGAAGGGGACTCCCCAGAGAGAAGCGAGGCTGCCAATGCGGAGACCCCATCCTTTTTCTTCTTCTCTTTAAGCAGCTTCCTCTCCTCTGTTTTCTGTTGGTGGAAGGCCTTTACAGCCAACGTGAACTGTTGAATGCCGAGAGCCCGCTTCTCCCTGCCCTCGGCCGTCTTAGAACTCCACTCCTGTAGGAGGTCCTTATAATACAGAGGGCACATGCGAAGGGTGAGGAGGTCCAAGGCGAACCCCACACCCCACACATCGTCAGGCTCTACACCAGGTCTGAGCTCGGAACGGATAGCGGTGTGGTGCTGCATGAAACCCTTAATATAGGGCTCGGGGTCTACATCCTCCAGCAGCTCGATCGCAGGAGCTGTCTCGAATAGGTAACCATGGGAAACCCACGGCCTGCGCCGTCTGGCAACGGCTCGGCAGACAACCAGCCACGCACGGCGTCCATCATCCGGAGACACCGTAGCCGACTCCTCAATGAGCCGAAGGCATGACCCACGCACCAGCGACGTCAAGATGCGATAGAGAATGCGAGTGGCCTCAGGAAGAACAGCCGTCGTGAGGTCAGTCGGGTGGAATACCGTGTCAAACTGAAGGTTGAAGTCGGTTAGTTGGGTCTGTACCGCTTTAGTGAAGCGGTCCAGTGCAATTTCTCGAGGCACTTGGCCTTTGATCTTGTCGATGTCAAAGACCCACTCCGAAGCCTTGATGTGAGTGGGCCGGCACTGGTCACGAACTTGCTGAATAATGCTGGCCCGGTGACCAGGCTCGCGGAGAATCGTCTGGCAGTCCCTAAGGAACTCCCTGAGAACCAAAGCACCGTCCGTGTCATCACTGTCAAGCGGGCGACGCTTCACAGGTGTAGGGGGCACAGGCTCTTCAGGGCCGTCGCTGAAGGGAAGCGCCCTCCGCGTGTCGATCCCAGCCGGAACTGGAGTGGTGAACCCATCAGAAGGATCCACGGCAGCCATGACAGCCGCAAGATAAGCACCGAAGGGATGAAACCCTAACGAAAAGGGTGAGCCCCCTTCAAGGAAGGGGCCAAATCCAAGATAAATTCAAAATCTGCTCCGATGCCCACGAAACTCGGTAACACGGCCGGTAATGGCGAAGTAAAAACACTCTCCAAAGGAAAATGTCCGGGCCCAAGTAGAACGTTAGTTATAACCGGTCAAAATCGGCCAAGTCGCCCGCAAGATTCGTAGATCCGCTCAAAGTTCACAAACAAGCGGCAAGCGTGGCAAATTAAGGTAAAATGATACGGGTAAAGATGTATAGAGCAGTGAGGAAAAATGCGGAGCGGCGGGGGTGGGCGGAAGGTAGGAGAGTAGAGTCGAGGTCTTCGCGCTTGTCGATGTCCGAGGTCATGGTCTTCTTAACGTGTCGCGAAGCACTCAGTACCAAACTCTGCGCAATGCTGCATACCATCGGGGGCCCCAGCGCTCTCTGACCCATCTTCTCCGTACTCTCCTCCGCCACTCGTCGCGCTCACCTCTCCATCCACGCATTCAGTTGTGCCGCGAAAACGCGGCACCCCGCAACATTCTACCTACTCAGCCACGCTCGCCCCTCTACAGCTTTAGCCAGCCATTTAGTGGCTTTGAATCAAAACCACTTTAGGCAAGTGGTGGGCCTATAACCTACTAGAATGTCCTAGTGAC
Source organism: Cymbomonas tetramitiformis (assembly GCA_001247695.2). Classification (NCBI taxonomy): domain Eukaryota; kingdom Viridiplantae; phylum Chlorophyta; class Pyramimonadophyceae; order Pyramimonadales; family Pyramimonadaceae; genus Cymbomonas; species Cymbomonas tetramitiformis. The sequence continues at coordinate 23,423 of LGRX02030163.1, forward strand.
ACAGTGAAAACGCTGAACGCCGTAGGGTTTGAGCGAGGCAATCGGGTATATCAAAAGATAGAAATGAATACACGACTCTCAGGCTATCTAAGCTCCGAGGCCGTCACTAGGCAATCATATCGTGTGTCACAGTCTAAGCTACCGAAGTCGAACTACTGAGTACAGGTAGGAAGTCACTGTACTGTCACTGTCACTGTCATACGTCATACGTGATACTGAACTACTGAATCTCAGCAATTTATCGCAAACGAATTTTACCCATTTTGCCCTTTTTTCGGCTATTTATTGTTTTCCATAGTAATATCTCTCTCTGTGTGTGTAAGCTGCAAGGTACAGAAGTATAGCAACTTACTTCACCTTTGCACATGACAATTTTCATGGCATAAAAGTGAATATCTCTGATACAGTAATCACTCAGTAATAAGAAAACCCGCCAATAAGAAAGTAGCCAGCTTTGTTGGGGG
>LGRX02030164.1:0-21001 GCA_001247695.2 Cymbomonas tetramitiformis
CCGGTCAGGTTGTGGCAAGGGAATATCGGCTAGGTCCCTACCCACTACCGCCCACCTTGCAAGGAACCGCTCGTGGTCGGGGTACCCTTCAAAATTGTTGGCGAAAGATTGTTGCAGGTCTTGCAAGTCCCGGTTGAACCGAGCGCGGAGCCACGCTTTCCGTTCGCAGTGGTCGCAACATGGTTGGGGCATACTTGTTTCGTACTTTAACAAAGTTTCCTTGGGTCGATAAGTGATAGTAAGATGCGAACACAAGGGAGTATGTATGCGAACAACGTGATATGTTATTATATAGTACACGCTATAAGATATCTTATACCATATACGTTATAGACGCTATTGTATTTGACTAAACCTATTTGACTAAGTCTTAGCCCGCAAATAAAAAAATGAGTAATAAATAGGGACGAGGACTATCAATCTTCCAGAGGCTACCTACCCGCCCCGTACAATTGCCCAGCGCTTTGGCAAAAGCACGTCGTGGTCCGCGGGGAAGACGAGAACCCTACGAAGGATCCCCACTATGGACTCACTCGCCCCAACAAGCGGTGCGAGTTGCATAAGGTCCTCATATGCATGGTTGAGTATGGGGAGGCTGGCGTTTGGCCATTAGAGTTTCCTTTCGATTGTTTCCCAATGCTCGACCACTACGCTGTCGACAACCGCAAGCAGGGTGCGTGGGTGTGGTGCGAGGAGATCGCAACCACTCGCATTGTTTTCCACGACCATGGAAACGACGACGATGGAAAATTCACCTCCTCCCTTGTGTCGTACAAGTTGTGCAGCAAGTGCGCTAAAACTTGTCAGAGGATGGTGGTGCCTCTCGAGAGGCACGAGCGCAATGCAAGTTTGAATATTTCTGAACGTTTGAACGTCGAGTTCGAGCTAATATAGGATAGTAAATTAGCAAAGACTAGTAGCGATAACGAGCAAGTACAACAAACAAATATTATTTGATTGCCAAAACAAGTAATGATATATATCAACTTGTAAATGTAAATGTTTTTTTCACGTGGCTAAGCATGGCATACACGTATTGTACCCCTATTTCACTAAGCCTAATCTATTACTTATCTCCTACCACGCTTCCGCGCACCCTCCGCTTCACGCCTTCGCTTGTTCGTGACTTTGTCCAAGCACTTCATAACGTCTGCCCCCAAAGTATTGAGCACTTTCACGTTGGCATCGTCCACCGTGGGGGCGAGGTCCGTGCCCGCGAGGAAGTACTTGACGTACTCCTTGGCAGCGAAGTCGAGAAAACCCCAGTGGATGGGCGAGTTAACTGGGTTAAGCTGCACATCCGGGTCGTATGAGGCCACGTCCTTCAAGGCCAAGTTGGCGGAGAACACTATTCGGGGCGTGCCATCCGCATTGGACACCCCTTGGTGAACCCCCCCACAACGGCGCACTCGCCCAACTCCACTTTCTCCTTCCCCCCAACGTTCACCGCGAAGGCGTCGAGGGTTTCCTTCAGGAGCATTAGAGCGCGCTGCTCACGGAAAGCTATATCGCAGTTAAGCCTCAAGTTCTCTTGCGTCGATTGGCCTAATAGGTCAATCGACGCTTCCAACGACGGGGTTGGCGCAGAGCACACCCTTGTTGGGGAACATGGGCCCAAGTAGGCGACGATCGCCAAGTGCTGGGCGGGCTCGGTGAGGGGCTGGTTCAACGGCTGGTCAAGATGCCAAGGTTGCCACCCCCTTAGGGACGAGAGGACCTTCCCCGAATTCTCTGCAACCAGGTCGTCGTTGATTAAAAACGCTTTGTTCTCGACGGTGTACGAGTTACGTAGCTTTTCTAATACTTGCGTCTCCACCTCGTTGACGAAGACGTTCAAGTGCTTCCGATCTTCGTCGTCGAGGAAGTTGTCGTAGAAGTCCGTCAATATTCCCCCCCCCCCGTGTTTCGCGGTTTCATGAAACACCTCTAGCTTTCCTCCGGTAAGGGTTACCATTCCGCTAGGAAGTTTGTCCCAATCCGGCACCTTGTTCAACGCTTCACGCCACATAAGCGAAGAGCGCCTTTCCAGATGTTGTCGCGTGTCTTCGGGTAACGACACCACGAAGTTGTTTGCGAAGCCTATTGCTCGCGTACGATCGAAGTCGTCCAAATATTTTTCTTTGCCTCTTGCGGGTTTCTTTGATTGTCCGCTGCATTTTGCGCAACGCAGCTCGCCTTTGCCTCTTTTTACCCGGGTGCAGCGTTTGCCCTCGTGGTCCATAGTCGACGGGTCTTGCTTGCATTCAATGAGCTTTCCCTTCTTGTTTAACTGTCCGCATTCGCAGATCTCGGCAAGTGTTGATTGTTCCATAGTCGTTACGATTTACGTTCGGGTTATAATAAATTTCAACTTTCACGAAAGGAAATAAAAGCGCCACTAACTTGCATATTCACGGCCGTGAATTCCAGATTCACGGCCGTGAATTCCATATGTCCGAATGGAACCAAAAACCGTTCGATTTTAATCGAACGGCTTTTGGTTCCATTCGGAAAGATTCACGGCCGTGAATCTAAAATTCACGGCCGTGAATAACAGGGATATATGACCGACCTGTTTTCATCTCATGCCCTTCACACGGGTGCTGTGTCACGCGACGGGGAGTTCGGGACGACGGCGATAAACGGTGCATGCGCCCGCCTTACCCCTTCCAGATTCATGGCCGTGAATTCCATATGTCCGAATGGAACCAAAAACCGTTAGATTTTAATCGAACGGTTTTTGGTTCCATTCGGAAAGATTCACGGCCGTGAATCTAAAATTCACGGCCGTGAATAACTGGGATACCGTTTCTGGCGCGACTCGGAAAGTTGCAAGGGGGAAGTATTTTGAGAAACAAGTTGCCGATTTACGACCGATTGTGACTAACTAAAAGATGCCTCGTGATAAGTGCGGTGTATGCTGTCCGAAAGCACCTAGCAAGCAAGATTTACGGCGAGTAGTGGCAATGATATTGGGACCGTATGCAAAGCTCGAAGAGATACGCCCAATTTACTGGCCTGCGCAATTCGAGTCCATAGGCGGAAGAAATGGGTATTCGCAATATAAAGTTGGAGAGCTCTTGATTTTGTTGAAATCATATTTCGTACATATCTTAGGGAGTGAGAATGCAATTAAAGAAGGTCAACTTGCTTTATTTTTTTCCGCGTTAGCTTCAATCCGGCCTACGGACAGCGGGCTCGAAGTGTGCTGTGATAGGCATAATACAATGGTAGCTTACGACGCATGGGTGGACGAAATCTTTTTTTCAAACCAGTCGCCAACACTCTCCGATGTATGCCAACCTACTGAACCCATAGGGCAAAACAATGTGAACGCGGAGATTGCGACATGCGACGAGATTGAACCGTATGAAACAACGGAGCGCGTTGTGGACAACAATGCGAACGACAATGCAAACGACGACAACGCGAGGAAGTTGTTTCCGAAACGAAAACGGAGTGCGTTGTCAACGAGGTGTGCTCCTATGAAAAATTTACCATTTAAAATAACTATACCAAGGGTATGTGATAAAGGCACTAGTTTTTATCCCACAATCGCACAACAATACACGCCTCTATTAGCAGTTTGTTTCACGGAAAAAAATTGGGGATTTTTGCTGTGGTAAGGGACCTCGCTACGTTTACAACAACCTAGTTCGGTTCAAACCGAAGACGATCTTTCTGAGCGATAAGCATCCTGCGCAAGGCATAAGACGCCTAGACTTAGAGAAAATCAAGTGGGAAGAATTCAACCCGCAAGTAGACATCATAATATCGTCCTTGCCATATGCAAGAGGGAAGTGCGAACCTTTGTTAGCTGCGTGTCTTCAATCCAACGCCTCGATCGTGTGTTTGAAGCTATTGCATTCGTTCGAACGTCCTGTGGTTGGGGATAGTAGAGCTAGTGCGTTCCAAAGACTTGGCTTAAAGATTTTGCTACCGCCTGCAAAGTATCCGGGGTTCGACCGTAGTTTAGGAGAAGTTGAAGCCTGGTATATTTTTTTCAACTCAGCGACAACAAAAGTTTTACTAAAGAAAAGTGTTAGTGAGTTTCACAAATTGCTGTACAAAGACAGAGGATACCCGGAAAGTGCTGGGAGCGTACCTTTTATTTATGATGGCGTAGAGCACAACGTTGCATCTTTCAAGGATCGAGGACTTATTTTGTGGGATTCGCGGAAACAGGCGGCCGGTGCTCATAAGTGATAACCAAAGGCTAAAGGTGCTACTCACGGAATTTGAAGCAACGTTGCATGCACAAACGTGCAAGATAATAGAGCGTGGCTGCGCAAACGAGGCAAAAGGCAAGAAAGGAGGGAAGGAGGGTTGGAATGTTGGGTGGTGGTTTAACATGGGGAGAACAGTGCAGCAAGAGGGGTTTGCCCCTAAGCTAGATGGCACATGTGCTTTCGGGACGCCCCACCCTTGGCACAAGAAAAAAGGAGTTTACATGGACGATCCGCTAACAAGTGCAAGCAAGCCGTATTGGAAGAAAGAGCTTTACATCCTAGCAGGTCAAATCTTAGAAATAATAGACGCGGATTACAAGCGAGACGGCGATTGGTGCTTGTATGTGTCGTGCATGCTAGCCGGGAAGTGCGAAGTGAAGCGACACGAGGACAGAAAAGATGTGTCACATCAATACATAATTTTTCTTGGAAACTACAAGAACGCGGTTCTGGAGATGGAGTCGCCTAGAGAGGATAGCAAGGGCACCCTTCTCCAATTCTCTGAAAGCCATAAGGTTTTAAAGTGCGATGCGCGGTGCAAACATAGAGTAGCTTCTGAAGGTTTTGAGGGAGTGCGCTATTGCGTTACTTTATACAAAATGTATGATAGGCGTCTAAGCAAACCAGCCCCGGTGTATTGGCCACCACATTATATTTAACGTACAACAGTGCAAGGTGAGTACTCCTCTGCGAAATCAGGAGAGTCAACCATAACGTATTTGCATAGACTCACCCCCGTAGGTGATGAAGCACACCATTCGTGCCTTAAAACGCACCCCCTATTGTGCACAGTTAGTTCTGAAGCACAACTTGCACATAGTTTGCCAATAGTGTTTCCACATCGCCTAATGGTAAGCATAGCGCCCGCTACGCAATGGTGGACGCTACGGTGCTCCCTAGTGGCTAATAGTGATAACCAATACAAGAATCGAGCCATGTATGACATGTTTTTTGCCCGGTTGTATAACACCGATAAGAAAGATTGCATAATATCGTCGAGTTGCCACCCTGCAACATGGTTAGTGTAGTGAAACAAGGGAAACGACCCAGAGAACAAGTGTCGCTGGCACGGTGAATATCCCCAGTTCCCACGTGAAGGTATAACCCCTCCCCAAGGCATACCCTCCGTGTATTCGAGATACACATAGCGGTTATGAAAGTCCCATATAGGGTTACCGTCACTATCGTCACTCTCCCATAGGTTCACAGTGTCTGTATACATTAGCCGGAAGCCAGTTTGGGCATACTCGTCGAATACAGTGCCTTTGAAAGCTGTGGGTTGATAGTGGGGGGCCTTATTTTCAAGCAGAACACGCCGGGAGTGTCTATTACAACGGCGCCCACCATTATCACAAGTGAGACAAACCTTCTTGAAGCTTTTTGGAGGCTTCCTCATGATGGCAAGCGGGAACTACAGCGTTTGACCTGCGTGTGCACATTATTTGAACAGGAGTCGTGAAAAGGACCACCGGTCATAGCCGGATGACATCAAGAAAACTTAATCTAAAATCAACATGAAAAAGAGTTAATCTAAAATCAGCAATAAATAATCTAAATTAAATATTTTTCCCGGCCGAATCATGCTTCCATTTGAAGCGTGCCGTGCCCCCGTATGCCCAACATATCTTGATCCCATGCTTGGCTTGCAACAGGGTCATTCCCAAAAACGCATGCCTACATTTGAATTGGGAGAGGCAACCATCGCTATTCCCGACGAAGACAACAAATGTCACTTGCCTCGCCTGTAAGTCTTTAAATATCTCCTCTAGTGCGGCTTGCACGCCGGCCCAACTTGCCTTTGTGCTCCAACCATCAGAAACAAAGAAATACTCCTCCTCGATGATGTGTGGGTCATCCTCCGTGCTTGCAAAGCCGTCCACATGCAGCTCCGCATGCCGCCGGATCACAAACACCAAGATGATCAAATGAGGGAGCCCTTGCATCGCTTCACTTTGTGCTTCCTCACCCTTCTCGATCGTGAATTGTGCGGCGTAGTCAGTACTCGCAAAGACCACACCGGCATGAGGTGGGTGACTTCGTTGGCAGATTTGAGCCATCTCCCAATTGCCCGTGAAATTGAAAGGAATCCAATCGGTCACCAACTCCTTTAGCATATTCATCGCCGCAATCCGTGTGCTTGTAGTAGGTCGCTCCTCCAACACCTTCTTGTCTCCATAGTTCACAGGGTCAATCATCGCCTTCGCATGAGGAACCTTCACATACTCTCGCCAAGTTGCGTCCTTCGCGATGCATTCCCACAATAAAGGACACCGCGCCAACTTGCGGTCCCATCCACAGTCCTCACAATCGCCATCTATGCACTTGACGTCGTGCCACTCTTGACCCTCTGCGCGTTCACAAAGAATGTATTTCGCCAATTGTCCCGCGTACTTAGGGAAGTTGTGGATGCACCCCATAGCTCCATCACATGCACATGTTTGACCAGCATCCTCCGCTAGCTTGATCCACATAGGCATACACTTGCCGACCAAGTCTTCCATCACGTGGCGTATGTGAACATCTTCTGTCGCTAAACACACCTCTCGATTTTTCAGCTTGCGTACATAATATGGTTTGCATCGCCTCATCGTCCGGCGAGACACATCGGAGAGCTGCAACCAAACACATACACCCATTTCGATAAATGAACATCATATCCTGTTTGTCTCAAGCTAGAAATCGAGGGCGAGTCTCAAGCAGGAACCGACGGAACACATTCATTTATGAGATAAATGAAATACACGACACATAAAATTAGAGCAAAGAATCGTGGACTCACATGCGGCTTCTCCGCTATCATATCCTCTAGCATCTCACGATCGCTACGGTCGACCAAGTGCTTGACGTGATATACCCATTCACCAGAACTGTGATTTCTAGACCTCGCCAAATGTTTGTTATCCTTTGTCATAGGAGATGGACGGGTATTCGTTATCCACCATTGAGTGACTTCCGCAATAATGGCGTGGGAAGTAACCTTGCTGCCACCATGCTTTCGTCGAGCGAGTGTGAATGTCCACTTCTCCTCGATATCATAAGACACACGCACCCGCAAAGCATCACCAAGTAACTTTGGGTCCACCCCGAGCCTATACGCCGCTGCTGCAACCTTCAAATGGTCTCGAAGGTTCGGACCCGCAGCCGCGACAAGAAACTCCTTGTGCCGCTGTGATAGGAGTGTATTCGCGTTTCCACCAGGTGCATAGGTGCTTTTCAAAGCATCCCGAACATTGTCAACGATCATACGGTCCACCACCACTTCATCAGCAGTGTGAATTTCTTTCTTCTCCTGCTCATGAGCCAAAACCATATACCCAATCAACTATATAGATGATAAAAATTAGTCATACCGCTTACAAGACTGCATGCTGCACTCGCCTCCCATGCGACATGCGCCCCGTACCCCCTCCCCTAAATGGCCGCCACAAGAGCATCCGATATGCGAATCCACTTCTGAAAAGTGCTGTGAGCTCATGGTCCCATGCCAATGTTGAATGTGTGCAGCCGGTCAAACATAGCAAGACCCCCTCTCAGCACTGCAAGGGGCAGGAACCATGCAGCACCGCATGCTGCGCTCGCGTCCCATGGGACATGCGCCCCGTACCCCCTACCCTAAATGGCCGCCACAGGAGCATCCGATATGCGAATCCACTTCTGAAAAGTGCTGTGAGCTCATGGTCCCATGCCAATGTTGAATGTGTACAGCCGGTCACACATAGCAAGACCCTCCTTGAACACTGCAAGGGGCAGGAACCCTGCAGCACCGCATGCTGCGCTCGCCTCCCATGTGACATGCGCCCCGTACCCCCTACCCTAAATGGCCGCCATAGGAGCATCCGATATGCGATTCCACTTCTGAAAAGTGCTGTGAGCTCATGGTCCCATGCCAATGTTGAATGTGTGCAGCCGGTCACACATCGCAAGACCCCCTCTCAGCACTGCAAGCGGCAGGAACCCTGCAGCACCGCATGCTGCGCTCGCCTCCCATGTGACATGCGCCCCGTACCCCCTACCCTAAATGGCCGCCACAGGAGCATCCGATATGCGAATCCACTTCTGAAAAGTGCTGTGAGCTCATGGTCCCATGCCAATGTTGAATGTGTGCAGCCGGTTACACATAGCAAGACCCCCTCTCAGCACTGCAAGCGGCAGGAACCTGCAGCACCGCATGCTGCGCTCGCCTCCCATGTGACATGCGCCCCGTACCCCCTACCCTAAATGGCCGCCATAGGAGCATCCGATATGCGAATCCACTTCTGAAAAGTGCTGTGAGCTCATGGTCCCATGCAAATGTTGAATGTGTGCAGCCGGTCACACATCGCAAGACCCCCTCTCAGCACTGCAAGCGGCAGGAACCCTGCAGCACCGCATGCTGCGCTCGCCTCCCATGTGACATGCGCCCCGTACCCCCTACCCTAAATGGCCGCCATAGGAGCATCCGATATGCGAATCCACTTCTGAAAAGTGCTGTGAGCTCATGGTCCCATGCCAATGTTGAATGTGTGCAGCCGGTCACACATCGCAAGACCCCCTCTCAGCACTGCAAGCGGCAGGAACCCTGCAGCACCGCATGCTGCGCTCGCCTCCCATGTGACATGCGCCCCGTACCCCCTACCCTAAATGGCCGCCATAGGAGCATCCGATATGCGAATCCACTTCTGAAAAGTGCTGTGAGCTCATGGTCCCATGCCAATGTTGAATGTGTGCAGCCGGTCACACATATCGAGACTCTCGCTCAACACGTAAGGGCATCAAGGGACTGGCACTCATTTAGGGTTTATGCATTTTTCAAGGTAGGGAAGCAGCATCACCTTAGCTGGAGCTATCAACGGGTGCTTCAGCACGCCCTCGAGCAAGTTCCCCATCTTGGTTGGAGAGTTCTTCCCTTTCTTGGCTATGTCCATTGCGAGAGCTCTGGCTTGTTCACGTGCTGTGCGCTCTGGTACATCTGGTACATCCTGACCGGTGATCTTCATAGGCTTGGTACGTGTGGACCTCCTACTATTTGAAACACTTTCATACGAAAGAGTTCGCACAGTATTGGAGCTGGCCATACATGCTTCCAACTCCACTTCATCTTCGTGGGCACGTTTCCTTCTATCTCTAAGGGCTTGTTGATTATCCCGCCGGATTACTAACGCGTGCTCAGCTCGTTCATCCCCCGCCGCTGCTCTTTCTAATCGTCCTTTTGCATGCTTCCAGGTAGCAGTGCTACCAAGTGACTCGTGGGTGGCATTGTTCGGAGTGGCACCAGTGCTCGGAGTGGGTGCGATGGCAGGGCTTGGCGGCTCAGTGATGTGTGGTGTGAGTGTGGTCGCCATTGGTGCCGCCATTTCGGAAGGCCGTTCACACACAGCTTTCCGTTTTTTGGCTTCACGCTGTTTTTGTTTTCGAAGCCGCTCTTTCTCCCGCCTTGTGGCAAGATGATTTGCGATCTCACTATCTTCGCAAATAGCGATAGCACTGCTGTGTGGTGGCGATGCCGTCTCCGAGACTGTGGCGAGATTGCGAGTCACCTCACTATCGTTGCGAATAGCAAGAGCACTGTTGTGCTCCTGCGATTCCATCCCCAACCAATCACGCAGACCCTTCCAGCCGATACCACCATATCCACGTGGCGGAGCCATGTGCGGACACCCGGGAATGTTGTTTGGACGGGCACCAGATGCGCTCCACCGCAGCCAATCTGCTTGAGTCCGCAACCCAAGAGCCCTGACTATGGCTCTAGCATCCTCAAAAGGGAGGGCGTCTTCAAAGTACTTGCGAGCCATAAATTCAAGGCTTGAGATGCCCAAATATAGGCAGTGTCGTATCCTAGAAGCAGTCTTGGTTCCTGCGACAACACGTTGCACAGTTAATGGACACTAGAACAACGTATGCAAGGATATGGGCAAGTATTCCAACGACACAAGTATACATTACATTAGCAATTATAATATCAGATCGCACCTCAAATAGCGTGTTTCTTTCGCCAATGATAGCAGCGGAATCGTGGATAGTCGACGTTCCTGCCAAGACAGCAACAAAACCATTATTTGATGCGAGCTGGTTGCGGGTCTAATGCAGTGAATAATATAAACGAAGTATCTGAGAAAAAGATTAAACGGAATCTGGATGCAAAGATACCGCAAACCGCACACGAATGTGTGGCACAGTGCGTGAAGACTACCTCTGAAAGTTACAAGCAACCGCACTGTGAGACTCACCTTGAACAAGAGGACAAGGAACCCATAAAGTGCGCCATTGATCGCGGGATTTACCTAGTCAAACTTCTGGTAGTGTCAAAATTTTCATCGACTCTCCTGGTGCTCCTATGCGGGCAAGTGAGGGCTATTCTCTCATGTCCTTGCCATGTCCTATGTGCCTGCGAACTCGGTTTCCCCGTCCGCTAAGGGGAAGACCACTATAAGGCAGGTGGGACAAGGTGGGACAGGATGGGACAAGCAAAAACACAGTCTATTTTGCGCCCGAAAATACTATTTTTCACCATCTTGGCCCATCTGAAGCCACCGACATAGTTTTTTGAGCCAGTTTAATATTTGGAAACGGTCTGTGTCGTCATTCGCACCGGAAAATGTGTCATCCGTCGAATCCGCGTAGTACACCGTAGTATGGCTGGATGGCCAACGGGGATGTGGTCTCGGGCGAAAGTGCTCCACGACGGGATTTGAACCCGTGACGTTCGCTTCTCTAGTGCGACGCTCTAACCAACTGAGCTACGCGGAGGATGATGATCCTTTCGCGCATTTCAGTGGTACTCGTACAGATCGGACTGTTACAGATCGATGATCGACTATGCGTGTGACATCGACGACGACGTACCAACATCGCGACTGCGGGCGTCTGTCATCTTTCGATCCGTGACATATCTCCCCTCTTTAAAGTGTCATGACCTCACGACATTCGTGTCGAGTTACTTTTCAGAGGTCCGACCTCAGATGTGATGACGTGGCAGCCAACCTTGTCCGCTCGTACCGGGGGTTGTGTGGAATGTGTCCACGTCATCAGCGCGGGTCACATCGTGCCCATGCATACGCGATCGTAGCGCAGGTCACACCACCGTGCCCGAGCATATGCGATTTTAGCGTAGGTCACATCGTGTGCCTTATGCCGTTACATCTGAGGCGGTTTCCGAACCGTCGCTTCGATACCAATGTTAGGGTTTGAAATCGGTGCGGGGATTTTCACTGTACGAGCCGGGTCAAATCATATATCGTCATGGGGCGAAAGTGCTCCACGACGGGATTTGAACCCGTGACGTTCGCTTCTCTAGTGCGACGCTCTAACCAACTGAGCTACGCGGAGGATGATGATCCTTTCGCGCATTTCAGTGGTACTCGTACAGATCGGACTGTTACAGATCGATGATCGACTATGCGTGTGACATCGACGACGACGTACCAACATCGCGACTGCGGGCGTCTGTCATCTTTCGATCCGTGACATGTTACCTCCGCAATTCAAAAATATAACCTTAAGCACACAGGTTCCTTTCTGACTCCCTGCGGTGGAATGTTAAAAAACTGGCAAGAAAGCAAAGGCTATTTTAGGCTGAATGGTAATAGACCCCCTGGATGGCTAACCGCAATCGAAAAGGAAATGCTTCAAAACCCCGTAGATTTGGACCCACAGGCCACATCGATATGTCAAGAAACAATATAGAGACAGCATAGTACCCCCGGACACGGGTGAGTTTCATTGGAAAGGAAATGGCGACCGAGATTCTATCTCTCTTATTCACATTACCAATATTGACTTAGAGGCCATGTCAATTCAATACACAGAATACAATAACAATGCCAAAAACCCTAATGTCTTTGTCAGAATCGAAGGAACCAATAGTCTTCAATACGACTTTGAATATAGCATTACCGATGACGGTTGCATCCTAATTCCAGCAGGTCCCATTTTCGAATATAATGACCATATGGACCCGCCCTCTTCTGTTCTTGCTAAAGTTAGTGATATTAACTTACACTATGATTACATCTCAGAAAGACAGTATGAGACCATCATTGCCAGAATGAAAAATAAAACTGCGGAAGAAGAAAGTGAATACAGCTGTCCTAGCGACTCAGAAGAAGAATCTACCCCCCTCGCTGAAAAGAGCAAACAAATGGAGGATCATGATATGGCAAGCGACGCTTCCCTATTTGCCGGTAAAAAATCAGTATGCAGTGGTGCAGCATATGCCATAAAAAACTTCGACAACGGAATGCCACTTGTTCGGAAGATGAATATCCCTCCCTCAAGAACTTTCGCCGCACCGGGGCTTCTTATCAAGGAAGATATCCAAAACCCTAGTAGCACATCTGCTGAAATTGCGGGACTGCGATTCTTACTCAAAGAACAAAAAGAAAAACTCCTCAAATCCATGACTCCAATGGTACATGCCATTGACTCCATGGCCGCAATATCTGCTGTAACAAAGGATGGCAGATCCATGAGCGCCCGGGACAAATTACGTGAAGCTAATCGCAAAGATGTGCAGGCTGTTCGCCTACTGTTAGAAGAACTCGGCTTCTACAGTGAAGGTGACCACAGTAAAATCATCCTTAAATGGATCAGGGGTCACAATAATGACAAAATCCATAACAGAGTGGACCGTACTGCCAAAAGAGCCTCATTTAGAGGGGGTTGTTTAGACATCTCCCGCTACGACCCTGCCGAGGAACTGCCCTTCTCGTTATTCTTTTTTGAGGTCCCTATTTTAGGTGATATCCGCAGTCACATTAGAAGAATTCAACGTCTCTCACACTATCATAATTGGAGAACCCTACAGTCTCAAGGAAAGTACTTGAGGATGCTCAACGAGAATAACACCACCCCCATTAAAGATATTTCCAAAATAACACCTAAAGCTTTCACTGCTTCTAGAAGCAGAGAACTCCTGGGTCTCCAAGCCTCTCCAACACGTTTATTTAAACTGGGGAAAATCGAAATTGAAAACTGCTCCTACTGCCAACAGAATACAAAATGCACCTTCGAACACATCCAAATTGAATGCTCAGGACATAATAATAATTTGTATAATCTTAGAACAACCCAGGATGTCGAACTAAGGAAAATCATTGCTGAAGAAATCTCAGAAAAGCCCAAACTCCTAAACCCTGGAAAAGGTACCACATACATCAAACACAACCATCGAAACTTTTTCCACTTGCTGACCTAAGACAGGAAATGAATGAGGAATTATACTTACACGCTCTCCCGGAAGCTAGCATGTACCGACCATCAAGTTCAAAAAAGAATACCATCGCTGTGACCGCCAAACCCGAAGTGGACCATGCAACGGGAACAATTAAATATCCCGAACTCCAATATGTTCAAAAGAAAGAGTTTTGGAAACTTTTGGCCTGGCACCGCCTTTCTAACAAAGCAGTCCCATGCTCACTTGCGGAGTACTCGAATAGGGCACACGATATTCATGAAGCACTCAATGCATGTAAGTTTGAATCGGGAGATCCTAAAAACTGCTACGCAATCAGAAGAAGCCTCTTAGATATCTTGGTGGATGACAGAAATCTGGACAGAAACGGTTGTGAACTTTTCTCCAACCCTCTAAATGCCCACCCTAGAATTCACTCGAGAAGATGCATACCCACCACAAGAATGAAAAAAACCCTCAGGCCCTTCTGCCATCATGGGAAAATTGGCTTTGATGGTCTCGCTTGGGAAGCGCCTTTTTTGTGTCGCGAGGTGTATTTTTTTTGTCGTGTCGCAAACAGATCCGATTATACTCAACATTATACACCGACGGTTCGCAGCTTTTTCAAAAAAAAGCGGCAAGGCCCTGCGTTTCCCTTATAGGAGCGAAACAGGTTTTCCTGGAAAAAGTGACATCGACGCACACGATACTACCAGAACTGTCCACCTTTGGGGCCCTTATTTACGGAAACAGTGTGATTTCCCTGTCAGATCGGGAGTAACCGCCCATATATAATTATATTGCAGTCCACACCGGTCACCTTAAGATGGCAAGCAGGAGAGTTATACAAATCGGTGGAGCATTGCCGCCAATCAGAGACGCATAGAATATTCCTGGGCGTAGTATCGAATTATGGATATTCATGCAGAAGTTATCAGCGAGACAGATTTCAGATGGCGTATAAAAGATATTTCCGACCGATCGCCAATCAGAGGAGCCATGAGATTAGATAAACTCCATGAATATGGGTCACACGCGAAATACCATAAGCTGACTGTGCACGTACAAGGAGCACGTTTTTTTTGTATAATTATAGAAGGCGCACGTGCTACAGATTTCAGGGTGTTTTACATGAGATGTTTTGGACTGATCGCCCATAACCGCCAATAAGAAGTGCGAGCGCCTGAGATAGGCACCATGAATATGGGACGACAAGGGAAAGGGATCACACGACAAAAACGAGATGGTTTGCAGACGATGGATAAGCCAATCAGCGACGCGATCAGTTTCGATTTATATATTGGTAAAATAAAAAACTGCACCACAAAAAGCCCTTAAGTGTGGCTCCCTCGCGACAAATGCGATGCGACAGGTTCCAGACTTTCGCAACATGCTGACATGGCATGGGTTTGCGACACGACAAAAAAAATTCACCTGGCAGACATGCTGACGTGGCATGGGTTTGCGACGAAGATTACAGTGTCACAGTTGAATGACACACCCGAAACACTGTGTCTGTCATCAACTTTCATTCTGAATTTTCGCTACCTTCATCCAGACATGAGACCCACGCGGGCCGCGGCTGGCTGATTTCATATATCAAATATTCACTCACACGTTAATTCTATAAGCTTTCATTTTGCGGCGCACCCGACACCGTTGCCTGCTGTGTCCCGCATTTTTGTTCTGCTGCATGTATCGCGCATACTAACTATTTCCCGGTTAAATCCCATCATCCTTGCTGAGTAGCGTTTCCTTGCTTTACAAGTCACGTTCGTTGTTGCGCTTTGTCCGATGCCGCCAGCAACATTCGGTTGCTGGCGCCCCTTGCATGTCTTCGTAGAGGGCAATCTTGTAGCGAGGCTGACTGACGGGCTGTACTGCTGCCCGACGGATTTGTTGTTGTTACAAGCCCTCACTGACTGATATTCTTCAGGAATTTGCTATTTGTTTTCAAGCGCCTGTTTTGTGTTCGTTCTGCGTGTTTCTCGTATGGTGTTTTCTTTTCGAGGGCGATATCTGCACAGATTGTGCAGCGTGGGTTCGAGTCCCACCACTCTCACTGACTTTGCTCTCTGTAATTTTGCAGGATATCCTGAATGCCTGTTTCGCATTCCTGAATGGCTGTTTCGCGTGTGTGCTGTTTCTCGTTGCGTGTGCGGTTGGTTTGTCGTTCATCTTATTTCTGACATGTTTGCGTTTACCGTGTGCAGGTATTTCAACTATTTCATGCTCGTTGGCGATACGCATGTTGCGGTGTGGAATTTGTGAAGAGTGTAGTTTGAGCTATTTTGCTTATTGTCTTCGAATGTTTGTATGCCTGCGTGTTTTTATGATGTTTGCAATATCTTATCACTTGGTTCTGACGTTTTAGCGTTCGCTTTGTGCAGGTATTTCAGTTTTACTTTTATCGCTGGCGAAATGCATGTTGCGGTGCCCAGCAACCTGCTTATCTTTTAGATTTTAGAAGTCAATCGTTTACAGGATTTGTTTTGTTCATACCTGACTTCACATTCGAAATAGTATGCACTGCACATTTATTGTAAAGATGTATAAGCATAGTTATGTAATGAATATAGAGTAGACAATCGAGCATGCTTTGCTAACGTGAGCACATTCTCCTACCAATTGTTAGTTAGTTTGCATATGTTTCTTCCGTAAACTGTAATATTTTGTTTACAGTCCATAATCTGCTGTATAATTTCCGTAAATTATCTGTCCGTAAATATCAGTCTTCTTTGTGTCGCTGCGACAATAATGAGCCCCCTACTCATTATTGTCGCACTGCGACAATAATGAGTCCCGTACTCACTTTTGTCGCTCCAGAATATAATTGCTGTGTCGCATGGTGCGACAAAAATAATAGATCATGCGACAAAAATGAAGTGCTACCTCTCGCTTGGGATGCCTACGTGGACCCGATAACGGGCATTGGTAGAATCGTTTATGGAAATCCCCCCTTCGATGGGAAAGATAAGGGCAAATCTTCGGCGGTCGTGACTACTTTGGAAATGGGACATAAAGCGGCCAACACTGTCCCTGGATTTTCAGGAACATGGATCCTTCCGCTGTCTCCCAAAAACCAAAAAAGATGGTTCGATAAAGGCTTTAAACTTGTTTTCAGATTCCCGCATAACACTATCCCATTTATCCCACATGGCTATTGGACGGGTGATGACCCCTACGTTCTTCCAGGTGGTGGATGCTATAAGGATGACTTTTCGGATGTTGTTATCATAGCTATAGACAGTGCACCCAATGACACCCAACCAGCCGTTTGACTGGAGGCCTACACATAAAAAGATTGCCAGATGGTTCCTTAACGTCCTCCCCAAGTCCAGAGTCACGAAAAAAAGGCTAGAATACACAGGAGTCAGCCCTGATATTTGGAATGAAGTTCTGAACGAAAGCGACAAGGTACTTCCCTCTTCGCTTTGTCCGTGGCCCACTCAAGACCTTCCTTATCATCGGAGTGATATTGAGTCCTATTATGGTGGTCACCACGACACGACAATCACAAATGCAAATTCCAAGCCCTTCATAAACACCGTGAAATGGCCCAAAGTTCTTACACTCATGGGATACCTCCCTCCTCTTTTTGGTACGGTCCTCAACACGATAGGTGTTCCTCGTGGTAAGATTAAACCACTCCTCAAAAAACTTTCAAGAATTGGTAGGCAACACACCAAAAACAGGCGAGATGTGTTTCTGTTAAACACCATCACCACCTTAAACACTGACCCACATACTGCTGACATCTCGAGCAATGAAACCATGACAGAAACAGAAGCCGTGCAACAGTCAAACGACTTTCTTCAAACCCTCCTGCAATAATTTTCAAAAGTCCTGCAATATAAGATGTTTTGGGAGCTGACGCCCAAACGAGACCCCAAGGGGAGGGGCCGTCCCCCCCCTCCCCTCCCGCCACCCCCTCTCCCCCGCCCACCCTGGCCACCTTCCTCAACGTCTCCAATAACCCCCTTAATTCTTCGACTTCCCTCCCCACCGCCCAGATTCAGCCACCCCTCCACTCACCCGGCCATGGCTGCTTCTCCATCTTCTAGAGTTTTTTATTGCCTAGCACCTAGCTTTTTCTCTAGATGTCACCCTGCCGAAAAGCGGGCTGAGCCCTTTTATGGGCGCGCTATAGCAGAGGGAGTAGCCCCTGGTGTTCTCACTAGTCTGCTTTGCAGGGATACCGCACTCTCAGGACTTTGTCCCCTTTGCTAGCGTAAATGTTTTATTATTATTATTATCTCACCGTCACAGACACATTTCAGTCATAGTGGATGGCGCCATCTTATGGATGACACCACTTTCTCTTCATAAAAAATATATAAGTTGTCAACTTTGAAACTGTAAAACAGCCATAACCAAAAAAATCCTGAATATTAGGGCATCTGAATTAATACACAATTGTGAGATTGTGTACGAGATTGGACCTGATGACTAGAAAGAAATTTTGTATCTCCTGCAAAATCAGTTTGTCAAGCCATACCCCAGAAAAGGGTATACCAGGAGGAATTTATTCAAACGTTTCAATATTGTGTCCTTATGCAAAGATACCAGATTTCAAAACAAAATTGCAGATATGTTTTCCTATGGAGCTCTGAACTTAATAGGCAGCCATGGCCAACACCATTTTGCACATCACTGAAACCTTCAAAACAAACCAATCTACTCTTTCAGGTTTTCCTTCAACATCTAATACAAGCAGCTGCTCAGCTCTCTTCTTCGCCGCCCACTGGCAACCGAGGACGGCCCATGCTATAGTTCAGTGCACGATGTTCTAAGTTGTACATGATGTCGCCCTCCTGTTGCAGAGACTAGGCATAAATCAGCAAAGAAGGTGGACCATGGTAAGAGAGGCTGTTACGAAAAGACTTCTCGAGACAATTTATATTTTAAGTGATTCATTGGGCTGCATCTCTCTCGAGGTGTGAAAGAAATCAAGTGGTGCACTGTGGAGGCGGGAAGTGAAGTAACCAAGCAGTGTCGAGGGACTTGCTGCCATACTGCCAGGGGAAAGGGAAACGTCGTGTTGATATCGATTCGACGTTTACCCGTACAAAGAAGGGCAAGGTACCAGCAGAGAGACAGATCGGGCACCTGGAGTAGCTGGCGCATGAAGTGCTCCAAGTCCGAGCCAATGAGCCGGAGTGTATAGTCGTTGAGTGGAGAGCCCTTGTGCTGCACCACGAGCTCATCGAACTTCTTGAACACCTGCACGTACACCGACGCAGTGACGTGAGTTTTCACTATCCGAGCCCCAAGGCACCGAGCTAGCCTCACGCGAGGGGCTGCTCCTCTAGCCTCGCGCACTTTCCGCGGCGGCTTCGAGTTTGCAGCCAGAGAAGCTTCATAGACGCTACCAGCCGACAACAAGAGTGCTGGTTAGTCCTACCAGGGCGAGTTCAGGCTCCTGCCGGTTTTGCGCCTATTATGAATACTGACTGATCCCGAAGCTTTGAGAAGAATGACGGCTACCAAACCTGGCAGCAGTGTTGTACGGGCTGGAGAAGGGTGGCCGAGGTTACTCTAGGGTCGCTGGCTTTACCATTGCCGAGAAGCAGCATGCAGCAGAGAAGATAGGCTTACCAGGAAAAGTAACGGCTGTGAGACACATGCTCAACGGCCTTTCGTCACATCCGGCATATTGCAGCGACAGTCAGGATGAGGCCTTAGATTTGCAGCACCTGCCGATCATGAACAGGGCAGAACTAGTGCAAAACACTACCTTTTGCAGAGGCTCTTCACTCCAAATAAACTCGTTGTCTGGATCGACGTCAATAGTCAACTTGTCTAGCTGTGATTGATCTAGCTCGCCGTTCGCGACAACGCCAGCGTAGATGTGTACTGCGCACACTCTCGCGTCCATCCCACAATTCACTCGCTTGCGGCGGCGGCCTTTATTTTAGAACGGCACCGACGCTTCGAGTGTGAGGTCAACTGTGAACATTTATCAATCTCTTTCACTCGTGTTCATGGCCACTGCCTACCTAGAGATAAGTTCCAACACAGTACACAGGCGAGGCACTTTTCACAAACATTTGCCAACATGGACTTCCTTGGCGCATCCATCTGCGATTCCGCCCGGTTACCCTTTGGCAGAGGTAAAGAGCACAGCTGTAAAGTTTCGAACTATCCATTTTAGCTCATGCACACCCCAAGCGCTCGGAAGTATTTATGTCTCCAGTGTATATAACTGCCCACCAAGTGTGACGGTGTCTCACCGTGTCTTGTCGTGCAACTAATCCAACCACCGCCACCACCTTCGCCCTGATAAGCTAGACCAATCGATCCCCCTCCTTGGTCGTTACGCTTAATTTCGTCAGGGGTGAGCTCGCGGGCGGCGGCGTAGGCGGAGGCCTGCAAAGTCGCCAAGCGAGAAGGTCAACGGAGACGCACATGCGTCATATGCGTTATGCCGTGTTTCGAGTTTACGAGAGAAATGCATAATCTGACGGAAGCGGTGGACGTGTTGGTATACTGCCTACTCTCACTTGAACACCCCTCAAGCAAGAAAGCTTCACTGGAGTAACTTGACGTCGCGTAGACCTGTTTTTTTTTCAGAGACTGTCGAGCTCACACTCAACAGCTGAAGGTGAATACCGAAACTGGCAGAAGCTGAGAGCTGCAGGAAGATATCATATTGGAAGGAAAGTGAGTAGTCCGGCAAAAGCAGTACTGCGCTTGGCAGCAACAAATTTCCCACGCCCGGTTGCTAGGCAAACCGAGTGTTACTGAGCTTGCAACTATCTCCAGTACAGATGAATTGATATTGAGGAGAGACCCGGCTTGCAACGTAACGCTGTTCTTCTTTGTGCACTTCTACAAGAAAAGAGACTCGGCCCCGCGAGGAGAAACGATAGGAAAGCAAAAACATGAAGAGGACAAAAGGCAACGCTGAGTCTTCTGTTGAAGGTCTGAACGGGTAGGAAGGGTCAGCCACTCTCAGGATTTATAAACATGAATAATGCTCAGAGTAACTATGTCCGTCGGAAAAGCCAAAGAGTACAGTACCCAAAGGTGTCTCTACCCCGTGACTCGCACGGTCGGTAGTTAGAACGTAAAATGTCTCGTTTTCTCACATCGGGTATGCACACGAACGACTGAGCGCTGAAGGCTACAAACTGTCCCCTATCATCAGCCTCGAGACCACCGCAACCTAACATCCATGAAACTTCGCAAAGTGATACCGCCTCTCAACCACCCAAAGTCCTACAGACGTCTTAAGGTTTCCATGTATTGCTCCGAACTCGAGCGTTCGTGTGTGGACGTGTGTGCCTTTGTGCGGTGAGGAAAAAGTAGTTTTGAAAAGTATGCTTTTGGCCGCGAGAACTTACTTTGAGAGATCTGTCTAACCGCTGGGAGTGACCAACGAATGCAGTGCGAGCACCCGAGCAGGGTGACTTGCGAGCCGCAAGCGCCTTTTCTTGAGGTCGCTTAGCGTACACGCCGACGGTGTCCACGCACTTAGGTACTACTTTGCCCATGCATATTGCGGCCATTGTGTTTGGGGGAACTCTGGAAAACAGCGTTTCCCACGGTTATGAAAATTCACAGGCCAGCAGCGAAATTGCTGTGCGACTTGGCTTCACGTTCTGTCCGTGGTGAACTCAATCGCTCAGTGGTTGGCGAGGTT